>VHIU01000511.1:0-233063 GCA_010577795.1 Isatis tinctoria | reverse complement strand
TTTTTCGGCGATGGTGGACTCGAGCTTCAGTTTCCTCGGTATGGTGATCTCGAAGAATCCCAAACATATGGAGGATGGCTTTATGCGGATCGAAGGTGAATTTCCTTTTTTTCCTTCTTTCCTTTTCTTCGATATTTTTTCTTTTCTTGACGCTCCTTTTTGTTTGTAGTTCATATCCTCCGTGAACAAGTGCATTGGTTCGTATGACTCCGCCTTTCGCGGGTTCGCAAGCACGCCGAAGAGAGTGTTCGCTTGGTGAAGAGGAACTTGAAGTCCTTGAGTCGTCGAGTTTCGCGGCAGATCAAGTTGCTCGAGAGAAAGTCCTCGGATTTGCAAGCTGAAAAGGACAGAGCCGTGTGTATGTCTGTTCGCTTGGAGGCTAGGGTTTCTCGTCAGTCCGGAACTAAAGGATTTAGCGGGCCAGCTCGTGACTGCCAGGGCCTCGCCGTGATGCTCACGGTTGCAAGGCTTGTTCCGCTGAGCGTCCGGTCTTCTTGAAAGAGTTAACAGAACTCTCGGTTCTCTGTCCGAACCAGGGTCGAGGAGGTGAATTTGGCCCAGATTGAGGGAAACCTCGAGTTGATTGTGTTGCTTCAAAGTGACGAACTTCCTGGCTTAGAGCGGGAGAAGGCCAAGCTCTTGAAATGGAAAGCTCGCTTTGATGGTGCTGATAGCCAGTTTGATGACATGTTTGCCCAGGTTCGGGAGAAGACCGACTCTCAGTTGGTTCCTCTTTCCAGTGATCCGACCGCTCTGACTTCCGAACCTAGCTCGCTTGAGGGGGAGGCTGCGTCGATCGGAGTTCTTGACCCAGACTGATCCAACGAGGCCATTCCCGGGATCGCGGACCTTGTCGTGGTTAAGGCGTTTGGCCCGGAGTCTTGATCTTCGTTTTTTGTTTTCTGGATTTTTCTTTCGTTTCGTCTTCTTTTTTTTTGAATCCTTGTATCGTCTGGCCTCGTTTGTGGGCCGAATGAGTTTTTGCTTCTGAGATTAATGAAAAGGTTTTGAACTGTTCTTGAGGCTTTTTCTTTCCCTGCTTAGTGTTTCTTGTTCGATGAAGGATGTCAGGCCCAATCTCTGAAAGAGATAGGCGACTGGTCCGTTTGCCTAGAGGCGATACTGATATTGGCCCAAGAGGCGATGTTGATATTGGCCCAAGAGGCGATGTTCTGTATAGCTTGCCAAGAGGCGTTTGCTTTATTTTTCGTTGGCTCAAGAGGCGATGTTCTGTATAGCTTGCCAAGAGGCGTTTGCTTTATTTGTCGCTTGCAAGAGGCGTTGCGTTGTATAGCTTGCCAAGAGGCATCTGCTTTATTTGTCGCTTGCCAAGAGGCGTTTGCGTTGTTTGTCGTTTGCCAAGAGGCGTTGTGTTGAGTTGGAGTGTTTTTCCTGACACTCGAACTTTTGACCAGGGTTCCTGGGTTTAATGTATGTTTTGGTGTCGACGAGTTACATGTTTAAATTCCTTTCTCGACTGAACGCGTTTAAAATCTCGTATCAGAGCCGGTTTGGTACTGCGTTCAGAGATGTTCAAGACCAGCTTTCCATGTCAGGCATCTTACTGGGTTTACGAGCTTATTTCGCGGTTTACACCTCACACTATTTGCCTATGTGAAATGCTCCTGAAGATAAGCTTAAAAGAACATCGTCTTCGACGCTCCCTGCAGGATCGCGGGATGTCAGGTCACGCCGTTCGGATGTTGTCCGGAGATTTGTATAGCGCGCTAAGTTTATCCACTGCGGGATGTTGAAAGAACCATGGTTTAAGTCACCCTGTTGTGATCAGCAACGTGTGGTTGATACATATGCCAAGAGGTGATGTGTGCCGAGAGGCGATTTGTGAGGAGAGGCGATGTGTGCCGAGAGGCGATGTGTGCCGAGAGGCGATGTGTGCCGAGAGGCGATGTGTGCCGAGAGGCGATGTGTGCCGAGAGGCGATGTGTGCCGAGAGGCGATGTGTGCCGAGAGGCGATGTGTGCCGAGAGGCGATTTCTCTAACAAAGAAGTCTCGTTGTGGCCAACAACGGACGATCTTGTCCGAGAAGATGGGATTTAAGGTTTCATGTTTTGACCTTTTTACCCTTTTGCGAAAATTTCTTTTGGGAGTATGTATGTACGGACCCACTCCCCCATTTTTTTAGGGGGCAACTGAACTCGTTTTTTAAGCGAGCTGCCTACGTACCCTTTGTGAGAAGGGATCAAGTCACCCGTAGTTCCGTTTTTTTTTTTTTTTGATGAGATTCTTTCTATTTTTTTTTTTTTTTAGAAGCGTTTCGGAATTGAGCGTTTCGTGCTACGCGATCTTGGATGTCTTCTTCTCGGCGGTTGCCGGTCCTTGCTCGTCTTTGTTTTCTGTGGGTTCGAGCTCTGTTATCTCGAACTGATCCGTTCTGGTCGTTTTATTCCCGCCCTTCGTGTCTTCTTCTCTTCTTCCTTTTTTCGGATTTTCTCTTTGTGGGACCGTCGGGTTCGGAGTTTGTGTTCCGCATGGAAACAAATCCGGGCTTATTGATTCTGCTAGGAGTTGGGAACTCAGACAAAGATGGTACGTTGATGGGATTGCTCGCATCGAGTTGATCAACGGGGTCCCCATGATAACGTTGTAGATTACGGGTTGATTAGCCACCGCAAAATTTACGACCTTTGTGATTCCGCAGGCGTGGACCGGGAGTTGGATCGTCCCATCTGTCATAGTGACTTCTCCGAAAATCCAGTGAGCGATCTTGGATTTGGCTTCACTTCTGATACGTCTACATTCATTCTTCGAAGCGTCTCCCAGAATATAACGTCTACCGAGCTTCCGGTGTCGATCAGTACCCACGACACATCGTGGTCGTTGATGTCCAGTTCTACGACCAGGGGATCGTCGTGGGCTGATCGAGCCCTTCGGCGTCGTCTTCGGTGAAGGCGATCCGGTCATCATTCCCGCCATTGGGGCTGGCGGGTTTGACTCCTTGTCTCCTCTCCTGAGGAAAGCTTTATCGAGGCCACCGTGTCTTTGCAGTATTGGGATCCTCCGATGATGATGTGGATCCTTCTCCGGTTCCTGGTTTGGTCGTCTCCGTTCGGCTTCTCCCTCGTTTGGGTGCTTCCTCCGGAGGCTTCTCGGGACGCTCTTGATTAAGTCGTTCCGCCTGGGCTTCTGTATCTTCTTCGGTAGTCCGAGACTCTCTAGAGTTATATCGTTTCCGAGCTCTCCGCGAGCAGCTTAGCTGCGAGTCTTCTCCCCGATTGTCTGCAGTGTTCGGTTGAGTGTCCTCTGGCTCGGTGGTAGGTGCAGTAAGCATTCTCGTCGTAGCCCATCCGAGCCGAGGCGGGCGTTGATCCTCTGCCGCGTCCATCGACGGGTATCTCGTGTTTATCTGGTAGTTATGTGCTCCGCTTGCTTCGGGTTCCTCGTCTCTACCGCGCGTTTGTTTCTTCTTTCCGTCGGGATATTCGTGGGTTGTGCTGGGCTTTTCGAAATTTTCTGCGGCTGATGCCTTTTGGCCAGAGCTTTCATGTCCTCCTCGTGAATTACGAAGTTCGAGGCGCGATGGAGAGCATCTTGAATGGTGACCGGGGGGTTGATAGTGATCTCTTTCCGGAAGCTGGAGGTGTACCACAGAGACTTTCTTAAAGCGTTTATCGCAGCGTTATCGCTTAGACCGTCGATCTTCGATACGATCACTTTGAACCTCTCGATAAACTCCCTAAGGCTCTCTTCGGGCCCTTGCGTCAACGAGTAGAGATCCGCATCAGATGTTGAGCGGCTTATGAAAAGCGAATAATGCTTTAAGAAGGCCGCGGATAGTTGATCGAAGTTGTCGATCGAGTCTCTTTCCAATCGCGAGAACCATGATAAAGCTGCTCCTTTCAAGTGCTCGACGAATAAGAGGCAGAAGCCAGCGTCTTTTTCCTCGGGCTTGAATTTAGTCCGACTTGTTGCGATATGGAAGGCCGTCATATGCACTTTTGGATCCGTCGTTCCCTCGTAGAACGGGATCTTGAGTTTGCCGGGGTCGGAGAGTCTCACGCTCGTGATTCTCGAAGTGAAGGGAATCTTCTGAGTTTCCTACAAAACTCGGTCGATCTCGGGAGCGCGCTAGTCTCCTTGTGGACTTGAGATCTCATTTCTCTTATCTGGCCCGCCGTTAGCTCCATTTGGGTGCGTAGCTCGTCTTTTTCGCTTTTCCGGCTAGCGGTTCGGTTCTTCCGGCTGGTTCTCTTTTGCTCCTCAGCTCTTATCCGCTGGTTTACCAAGAGGATGTTTTCTTCTTCTTCAATGAGGCTTCTTTCTTCTTCGTCCGTTTCATCTTCATCGAGGCTGTTCGCCTCGAGTGCGACTTCTTTGTCGGTCATCGTCGAGACGGGTTGCTTAGTTGCTTGTCTTGTCGTGCTCCTCCGTCGTAACGGCGGTGGTGCTGATAGCTCCGCTCTTGTCCCGACGGGAGTTTGCTCACCGGGATTCTGTCCTTCGCGGATGCTTGTTAGCGGCGAAAAGCGGAGGCGTCTTCTCGGTTGAGAACTTTGCGCCAGTTCTCGGATGGCCGTCATTTCCTGTGCCGTTGTTCTTTCTTGCCTATCTTGACGTTCTACTAATCCTGCTATCATGTTTCTCAGGTCTCCAATTGCCGTGATATCTCCGGCTAGGTCGATCGGGGCGGTGTTGGCTACTTCCGTGATCACGGGTCCTCTGGTTGGCATTCCGAATTGGGGTGGTGGAGCGGTGGTAGCTCCGGTTGCGGTCGCCCCGGTTGCAGACGCTCCTGTGGCGGAAGTCCCGGCTCTAGCCGCTCCTCCGGTCGGTTGGTTGCTGGCATCGTCGGTTCTTCCTCCGGTGGTCATGGTCACCTGCTGTTCTTGAATAAAGAATATTTCGATGTCCCCACAGACGGCGCCAAACTGTGAGAGCCGAAACTCACACTGTCGAAATTTATATTTTGCGGGGCTCCAAAAATTCTATTAAACAAGAACTAAAGGGCAAAAAAGTAAAAAGATGAGAAAGATGATTTTATTAATAATTCTCTAAGTACAAAAATATTCGAGAAAGCTTATTGTCTTATATCTCGAAGGCTCTTGCACTTGAGTTGGGATGATCTGAAAGTGAATACAAGGGTGTCTATTTATATGAGAGAGTCTGGGGTCTCAGAGACTGATCTAAGCAATGTGGGACATTGTAAAAATCCCTTTCCTAGCCGCCAATGACCTGATGGGCCGCCGACCTGTCGCCTCTCTTCCGTCATGGCCCGTCCATCTTGTTTTGGCCCAGCTTGTTTTTTTAATCTTCTGGTCCGATTTTCTTTGGTTAAAGCCTTGATGTTTTTCCATGTTCTGAACAGCGTGAAGTCCGTCTTCGAATGGCGTGATATTTCTTCTCGGTGAATGCTACGGGCTGAGAAGATATGCAGAGATCCGTCTTGAGAGGCCGTTAGAGTTCAGTTCATCCGTCGGACCGGATGCCAAGAGCTTGGTCCGACGGGCATTTGGTCGGAGCGACTTGATCAGCTCCTGAACGGGTTTAAGATTAGTGAACCAATTTGCCTCGTTAAAAACTTTCCCGGAAAACCCTTGGGACAAAACTAAGGATAAGGAAAGAGTACAAATGGTCACTACCCGTTTAGTTCATCTGCTACCGGTAGCCAAGAGCTTGACCCGGGCAAGCATTCGGTCTCATTTTGGGGCTTGCTGCCAGAATATGAAATGTTTAACCGTTGATTCGGCCTTTCATCTCATCAATCTCCGGGAGAGGATTTTGACCCCAACACCAGACATGGCTTCTGGCTCAGAGCGAGAGAGAGCCAGAAGACCTCTTTACTTCATCAAGACATGGCTTCTGGCTCAGATCGAGAGAGAGCCAGAAGCCCACTTTACTTCATCCATACATGGCTTCTGGCTCAGATCGAGAGAGAGCCAGAAGCCCTCTTTTCTTCATCAAGACATGGCGCCTGGCTCAGACAGAGAGAGCTAGAAGCACTCTTTACTTCATCCAGACATGGCTTCTGGCTCAAACTGAGAGAGAACCAGAATCCCTCTTTACATCATCCAGACATGGCTTCAGGCACAAATCGAGAGAGAGCTAGAAGCCCTCTTTACTTCATCCATTCATGGCTTCTGGCTCAGATCGAGAGAGAGCCAGAAGCCCTCTTTTCTTCATCAAGACATGGCGCCTTGCTCAGACAGAGAGAGAGCTAGGGGCCCACTTTACTTCATCCAGACATGGCTTATGGCTCAGACTGAGAGAGAACCAGAATCCCTCTTTACTTCATCCAGACATGGCTTCTGGCTCAGATCGAGAGAAAACCAGAATACCTCTTTTCTTCATCCAGACATGGCTTCTGACTCAGACCGAGAGAGAGAGAGCTAGAAGCCCTCTTTACTTCATCCAGACAAAGCTTCTGGCTCAGACTGAGAGAGAACCAGAATCGCTCTTTACTTCATCCAGACATGGCTTCAGGCTCAGATCGAGAGAGAGCCATAAGCCCTCACTTTACTTCATCCAGACAAGGCTTCTGGCTCAGATCGAGAGAGAGCCAGAAGCCCTCTTTTCTTCATCCAGACATGGCTTCTGGCTTAGACAGAGAGAGATAGCCAGAAGCCCTCTTTACTTCATCCAGACATGGCTTCTGGCTCAGACTGAGAGAGAACCAGAATCCCTCTTTACTTCATCCAGACATGGCTTCTGGCTCGGATCGAGAGAGAGCCAGAAACCCTCTTTACTTCATCCATACATGGCTTCTGGCTCAGATAGAAGAGAGCCACAAGCCCTCTTTTCTTCATCAAGACATGGTGCCTGGCTCAGACAGAGAGAGAGCTAGGTGCCCTCTTTACTTCATCGAGACATGCCATATGGCTCAGATCGAGAGAGAGCTAGAAGCCCTCTTTACTTCATCCAGACTTGGCTTCTGACTCAGATCGAGAGAGAGCCAGAAGCCCTCTTTTCTTCATTCAGACATGGCTTCTGGCTCAGACCGAGTGAGAGAGCCAGAAGCCCTCTTTACTTTATCCAGACATGGCTTCTGGCTCAGACTAAGAGAGAACCAGAATCCCTCTTTACTTCATCCAAACATGGCTTCAGGCTCACATCAAGAGAGAGCCAGAAGCTCTCTTTACTTCATCCAAACATGGCTTTTGGCTCAGATCGAGAGGGAGCCAGAAGCCCTCTTTTCTTCATCAAGACATGGCGCCTGGCTCAGACAGAGAGAGAGCTAGGCACCCTCTTTACTTCATCCAGACATGGCTTATTGCTCAGATCGAGAGAGAGCTAGAAGCCCTCTTTACTTCATCCAGACGTGGCTTCTGGCTCAGATCGAGAGAGAGCCAGAAGCCCTTTTTCTTCATCCAGACATGGCTTCTTCCTCAGACTGAGAGAGAGAGCCAGAAGCCTCTTTTTCTTCATCCAGACATGGCTTCTGGCTCAGACCGAGAGAGAGCCAGAAGCCCTCTTTTCTTCATCGAGACATGGGGCCTTGCTCACGCCGAGAGAGAGAGCCAGAAGCCCTCTTTTCTTCATCCAGACATGGCTTTTGGCTCAAATCGAGAGAGAGGCAGAAGCCCTCTCCTCTTCATCCAGACATGGCTTCTGGCTCAGACCGAGAGAGAGCCAGAAGCCCTCTGCTCTTCATCCAGACATGGCTTCTGGCTCAGACAAAGAGAAAGCCAGAAGCCCTCTTTTCTTCATCAAAACATGGCTTCTGGTTCAACACTATGAAGGCTAACAACCCTTCATTTCTCCCTCCAAGCATGGCACCTGGCTCAATCAGAAAAGCCAGCCACCCTCCTCTTTCTCTGCAAGCATTTCGTCTGGCCAACGCTCAATGGGTTGGTCGTCGAGTAAAGCATTCGGAGTAAAGTTCGCACGGAAAGCCGTTAAAGCATTGTTCGTGACCCAGGAAGACTTAACCGGAAGATAATTCAAACTTGATCAGGATTTGAGTTAAGTGTTTGCCATCCACTACACGCGTTTACTGTTCATAGGTCGACAAAGTAGGGCTTGGACAGGATCAGATCAAGTGGTGAAAAGTTGGAGTCATTGGGCAGTGGATCAGGCCCAGAGGAGATTAGGTCGGCGGCTGGAGGCAAGAGCAAAGTCCCACATCGAAAATCAGGAGGTTTAGGACCTTAGGTCCCCTAGTATAAATATACATGCTTGTACTAGGTTGAGATCATCCCAATTCGAGTATAAGAGTCTCTTGCAATATAAGACATTAAGCTTTTGCAATATATTCTTGTACTTCCGAAAAATATCAATAAAAATATATTTTTGCATTTTCGGTCCTTAGATTCTTATAAAATAGAATTTTCGAGCCCCCGTAAAATATAAGTTTTGATAATATGAGTTCGGCTCTCACAAAAACTCAATTCTTTAATAAAAGAAGAAACTTTTCTTAAACGAATCATCGTTTCCATATATCTTAATCTGAATAGAAGAGATTAGAAGAAATTCCTTAGCAACATTAACCTTAATGGCGATGTGTTTCATGCCTCAATTCTTCTCATAGCCTATTATAATTTCATATACTAGTACCGTGTTCTCAACCAGAAGCTGTTTGGTTCGAGAGCATCAGATCTGGAAGCAGAGGTTTGAGCCAGGAAACTAGGATTTTCGAGATTGCTTTGTAAATAGTGTTACAACATGAGATGGGCCGATAATCTCCAATCTTCGTGGCACCCATGTTCTTTGGCACTACAGCTCAGATCGAGAGAGAGCCAGAAGCCCTCTTTTCTTCATCCAGACATGGCTTCTGGCTCAGACCGAGAGAGGGAGAGAGAGCCAGAAGACCTCTTTTCTTCATCTTGACATGGCTTCTGGCTTAGATCGAGAGAGAGACCAGAAGACCTCTTTACTTCATCAAGACATGGCTTCTGGCTCAGATCGAGAGAGAGCCAGAAGCCCACTTTACTTCATCCATACATGGCTTCTGGCTCAGATCGAGAGAGAGAGCCAGAAGCCCTCTTTTCTTCATCAAGACATGGCGCCTGGCTCAGACAGAGAGAGAGCTAGAAGCACTCTTTACTTCATCCAGACATGGCTTCTGGCTCAAACTGAGAGAGAACCAGAATCCCTCTTTACATCATCCAGACATGGCTTCAGGCACAAATCGAGAGAGAGAGCTAGAAGCCCTCTTTACTTCATCCATTCATGGCTTCTGGCTCAGATCGAGAGAGAGAGCCAGAAGCCCTCTTTTCTTCATCAAGACATGGCGCCTTGCTCAGACAGAGAGAGAGCTAGGGGCCCACTTTACTTCATCCAGACATGGCTTATGGCTCAGACTGAGAGAGAACCAGAATCCCTCTTTACTTCATCCAGACATGGCTTCTGGCTCAGATCGAGAGAAAACCAGAATACCTCTTTTCTTCATCCAGACATGGCTTCTGACTCAGACCGAGAGAGAGAGAGCTAGAAGCCCTCTTTACTTCATCCAGACAAAGCTTCTGGCTCAGACTGAGAGAGAACCAGAATCGCTCTTTACTTCATCCAGACATGGCTTCAGGCTCAGAGAGAGAGAGAGCCATAAGCCCTCACTTTACTTCATCCAGACAAGGCTTCTGGCTCAGATCGAAGAGAGCCAGAAGCCCTCTTTTCTTCATCCAGACATGGCTTCTGGCTTAGACAGAGAGAGATAGCCAGAAGCCCTCTTTACTTCATCCAGACATGGCTTCTGGCTCAGACTGAGAGAGAACCAGAATCCCTCTTTACTTCATCCAGACATGGCTTCTGGCTCGGATCGAGAGAGAGCCAGAAACCCTCTTTACTTCATCCATACATGGCTTCTGGCTCAGATAGAAGAGAGCCACAAGCCCTCTTTCTTCATCAAGACATGGTGCCTGGCTCAGACAGAGAGAGAGCTAGGTGCCCTCTTTACTTCATCGAGACATGCCATATGGCTCAGATCGAGAGAGAGCTAGAAGCCCTCTTTACTTCATCCAGACTTGGCTTCTGACTCAGATCGAGAGAGAGCCAGAAGCCCTCTTTTCTTCATTCAGACATGGCTTCTGGCTCAGACCGAGTGAGAGAGCCAGAAGCCCTCTTTACTTTATCCAGACATGGCTTCTGGCTCAGACTAAGAGAGAACCAGAATCCCTCTTTACTTCATCCAAACATGGCTTCAGGCTCACATCAAGAGAGAGCCAGAAGCTCTCTTTACTTCATCCAAACATGGCTTTTGGCTCAGATCGAGAGGGAGCCAGAAGCCCTCTTTTCTTCATCAAGACATGGCGCCTGGCTCAGACAGAGAGAGAGCTAGGCACCCTCTTTACTTCATCCAGACATGGCTTATTGCTCAGATCGAGAGAGAGCTAGAAGCCCTCTTTACTTCATCCAGACGTGGCTTCTGGCTCAGATCGAGAGAGAGCCAGAAGCCCTTTTCTTCATCCAGACATGGCTTCTTCCTCAGACTGAGAGAGAGAGCCAGAAGCCCTCTTTTCTTCATCCAGACATGGCTTCTGGCTCAGACCGAGAGAGAGCCAGAAGCCCTCTTTTCTTCATCGAGACATGGGGCCTTGCTCACGCCGAGAGAGAGAGCCAGAAGCCCTCTTTTCTTCATCCAGACATGGCTTTTGGCTCAAATCGAGAGAGAGGCAGAAGCCCTCTCCTCTTCATCCAGACATGGCTTCTGGCTCAGACCGAGAGAGAGCCAGAAGCCCTCTGCTCTTCATCCAGACATGGCTTCTGGCTCAGACAAAGAGAAAGCCAGAAGCCCTCTTTTCTTCATCAAAACATGGCTTCTGGTTCAACACTATGAAGGCTAACAACCCTTCATTTCTCCCTCCAAGCATGGCACCTGGCTCAATCAGAAAAGCCAGCCACCCTCCTCTTTCTCTGCAAGCATTTCGTCTGGCCAACGCTCAATGGGTTGGTCGTCGAGTAAAGCATTCGGAGTAAAGTTCGCACGGAAAGCCGTTAAAGCATTGTTCGTGACCCAGGAAGACTTAACCGGAAGATAATTCAAACTTGATCAGGATTTGAGTTAAGTGTTTGCCATCCACTACACGCGGTTTACTGTTCATAGGTCGACAAAGTAGGGCTTGGACAGGATCAGATCAAGTGGTGAAAAGTTGGAGTCATTGGGCAGTGGATCAGGCCCAGAGGAGATTAGGTCGGCGGCTGGAGGCAAGAGCAAAGTCCCACATCGAAAATCAGGAGGTTTAGGACCTTAGGTCCCCTAGTATAAATATACATGCTTGTACTAGGTTGAGATCATCCCAATTCGAGTATAAGAGTCTCTTGCAATATAAGACATTAAGCTTTTGCAATATATTCTTGTACTTCCGAAAAATATCAATAAAAATATTTTTGCATTTTCGGTCCTTAGATTCTTATAAAATAGAATTTTCGAGCCCCCGTAAAATATAAGTTTTGATAATATGAGTTCGGCTCTCACAAAAACTCAATTCTTTAATAAAAGAAGAAACTTTTCTTAAACGAATCATCGTTTCCATATATCTTAATCTGAATAGAAGAGATTAGAAGAAATTCCTTAGCAACATTAACCTTAATGGCGATGTGTTTCATGCCTCAATTCTTCTCATAGCCTATTATAATTTCATATACTAGTACCGTGTTCTCAACCAGAAGCTGTTTGGTTCGAGAGCATCAGATCTGGAAGCAGAGGTTTGAGCCAGGAAACTAGGATTTTCGAGATTGCTTTGTAAATAGTGTTACAACATGAGATGGGCCGATAATCTCCAATCTTCGTGGCACCCATGTTCTTTGGCACTACAGCTCAGATCGAGAGAGAGCCAGAAGCCCTCTTTTCTTCATCCAGACATGGCTTCTGGCTCAGACCGAGAGAGGGAGAGAGAGCCAGAAGACCTCTTTTCTTCATCTTGACATGGCTTCTGGCTTAGATCGAGAGAGAGACCAGAAGCCCTCTTCACTTCATCCAGACATGGCTTCTGGCTCAGATCGAGAGAGAACCAGAAGCCCTCTATACTTCATCCAGACATGGCTTCTAGCTCAGATCGAGAGAGAGACAGAAGCCCTCTTTACTTCATCGAGACATGGCTCCTGGCTCAGATCGAGATAGAGCCAAAAGCCCTCTTTACTTCATCCATACATGGCTTCTGGCTCTAATCGAGAGAGATCCAGAAGCCCTCTTTTCTTCATCAAGACATGGCGCTATGCTCAAACAGAGAGAGGCACATAAGCTCTCTTTACTTCATCCAGACATGGCTTCTAGCTCAAACTAAGAGAGAACCAGAATCCCTCTTTACTTCATCCAGACATGGACTCAGGCTCAGATCGAGAGAGAGCCAGAAGCCCTCTTTACTTCATCCATACATGGCTTCTGGCTTAGATCGAGAGAGAGCCAGAAGCCCTCTTTACTTCATCCATACATGTCTTATGGCTCAGATCGAGAGAGAGCCAGAAGCCCTCTTTTCTTCATCAAGACATGGCTTCTGGCTCAGACCTAGTGAGAGAGCCAGAAGCCCTCTTTACTTTATCCAGACATGGCTTCTGGCTCAGACTGAGAGAGAACCAGAATCCCTCTTTACTTCATCCAGACATGGCTTCTGGCTCGGATCGAGAGAGAGCCAGAAACCCTCTTTACTTCATCCATACATGGCTTCTGGCTCAGATCGAAGAGAGCCAGAAGCCCTCTTTTCTTCATCAAGACATGGCGCCTGGCTCAGACAGAGAGAGAGCTAGGCACCCTCTTTACTTCATCCACACATGGCTTATTGCTCATATCGAGAGAGAGCTAGAAGTCCTCTTTACTTCATCCAGACATGGCTTCTGGCTCAGATCGAGAGAGAGCCAGAAGCCCTTTTTCTTCATCCAGACATGGCTTCTTCCTCAGACTGAGAGAGAGAGCCAGAAGCCCTCTTTTCTTCATCCAGACATGGCTTCTTGGTCAGACCGAGAGAGAGCCAGAAGCCCTCTTTTCTTCATCCAGACATGGCTTCTGGGTCAGGCCAAGAGAGAGAGCCAGAAGCCCTCTTTTCTTCATCCAGACATGGCTTTTGGCTCAGATCGAGAGAGAGGCAGAAGCCCTCTCCTCTTCATCCAGACATGGCTTCTGGCTCAGACCGAGAGAGAGCCAGAAGCCCTCTGCTCTTCATCCAGACATGGCTTCTGGCTCAGACAAAGAGAGAGCCAGAAGCCCTCTTTTCTTCATCAAAACATGGCTTCTGGCTCAACACTATGAAGGCTAGCCACCCTTCATTGCTCCCTCCAAGCATGGCGCCTGGCTCAATCAGAAAAGCCAGCCATCCTCCTCTTTCTCTGCAAGTATTTCGTCTGGTCCAACGTTCAATGGGTTGTTCGTCGAGTAAAGTATTGGGAGTAACGTTGGCGCGGAAAGCCGTTAAAGCATTGTTCGTGACCCGGGAAGACTTAACTGGAAGATAATTCAAACTTGATCATGATTTGAGTTATGTGTTTGCGGTCCACTACACGCGGTTTACTGTTCATAAGTCGACAAAGTAGGGATTGGACAAGATCAGCTCAATTGGTGAAAAGTTGGAGTCATTGGGCAGCGGATCAGGCCCAGAGGAGATTAGGTCGGCGGCTGAAGGCAAGAGCAAAGTCCCACATCGAAAATCAGGAGGTTTAGGACCTTAGGTCCCCTAGTATAAATATACATGCTTGTACTAGGTTGAGATCATCCCAATTCGAGTATAAGAATCTCTTGCAATATAAGACATTAAGCTTTTGCATTATATTCTTGTACTTCCGAAAAATATCAATAAAAATATATTTTTGCATTTTCGGTCCTTAGATTTTTATAAAATAGAATTTTCAAGCCCTCATAAAATATAAGTTTTGATAATATGAGTTCGGCTCTCACAAAAACTCAATTCTTTAATAAAAGAAGAAACTTTTCTTAACGAATCATCGTTTCCATATATCTTAATCTGAATAGAAGAGATTAGAAGAAATTCCTTAGCAACATTAACCTTAATGGCGATGTGTTTCATGCCTCAATTCTTCTCATAGCCTATTATAATTTCATATACTAGTACCGTGTTCTCAACCAGAAGCTGTTTGGTTCGAGAGCATCAGATCTGGAAGCAGAGGTTTGAGCCAGGAAACTAGGATTTTCGAGATTGCTTTGTAAATAGTGTTACAACATGAGATGGGCCGATAATCTCCAATCTTCGAGGCACCCATGTTCTTTGGCACTACAGCTCAGATCGAGAGAGAGCCAGAAGCCCTCTTTTCTTCATCCAGACATGGCTTCTGGCTCAGACCGAGAGAGGGAGAGAGAGCCAGAAGACCTCTTTTCTTCATCTTGACATGGCTACTGGCTTAGATCGAGAGAGAACCAGAAGTCCTCTTCACTTCATCCAGACATGGCTTCTGGCTCAGATCGAGAGAGAACCAGAAGCCCTCTATACTTCATCCAGACATGGCTTCTAGCTCAGATCGAGAGAGAGACAGAAGCCTCTTTTACTTCATCCAGACATGGCTCCTGGCTCAGATCGAGATAGAGCCAGAAGCCCAATTTACTTCATCCAGACAAGGCTTCAGGCTCAGATCGAGACAGAGCCAAAATCCCTCTTTACTTCATCCATACATGGCTTCTGGCTCTAATCGAGAGAGATCCAGAAGCCCTCTTTTCTTCATCAAGACATGGCGCTATGCTCAAACAGAGATAGGCACATAAGCTCTCTTTACTTCATCCAGACATGGCTTCTGGCTCAAACTAAGAGAGAACCAGAATCCCTCTTTAATTCAATCAGACATGGCCTCAGGCTCAGATCGAGAGAGAGCCAGAAGCCCTCTTTACTTCATCCATACATGGCTTCTGGCTTAGATCGAGAGAGAGCCAGAAGCCCTCTTTACTTCATCCATACATGGCTTATGGCTCAGATCGAGAGAGAGCCAGAAGAACTCTTTTCTTCATCAAGACATGGCACCTGGCTCAGACAGAGAGAGAGAGCCAGAAGCCCTCTTACTTCATCCAGACATTGCTTCTGGCTCAGACTGAGAGAGAACCAGAATCCCTCTTACTTCATCCATACATGTCTTATGGCTCAAATCGAGACAGAGCCAGAAGCCCTCTTTTCTTCATCAAGACATGGCACCTGGCTCAGACAGAGAGAGAGAGAGCCAGAAGCCCTCTTTACTTCATCCAGACATGGCTTCTGGCTCAGACTAAGAGAGAACCAGAATCCCTCTTTACTTCATCCAGACATGGCTTCAGGCTCAGATCGAGAGAGAGACAGAAGCCCTCTTTACTTCATCCAGACATGGCTTCTGGCTCAGATCGAGAGAGAGGCAGAAGCCCTCTTTTCTTCATCAAGATATGCGCCGGGCTCAGACAGAGAGAGAGCTAGGTGCCCTCTTTAATTCATCCAGACATGGCTTATGGCTCAGATCGAGAGAGAGCCAGAAGCCCTTTTACTTCATCCAAACATTGCTTCTGGCTCAGATCGAGAGAGAGCCAGAAGCCCTCTTCTTCATCAGACATGGCTTCTAGCTCACACCGAGAGAGAGAGCCAGAAGCCCTCTTTACTTCATCCAGACATGGTTTCTGGCTCAGACTGAGAGAGAACCTGAATCCCTCTTTACTTCATCCAGACATGGCGTCAGGCTCAGATCGAGAGAGAGCCAGAAGCCCTCTTTACTTCATCCATACATGGCTTCTTTGTCAGATCGAGAGAGAGCCAGAAGCCCTCTTTTCTTCATCAAGACATGGCTCCTGGCTCAGAGAGAGAGAGAGAGAGAGCTAGGCGCCCTCTTTACTTAATCCAGACACTCAGATCGAGAGAGAGCCAGAAGCCCTCTTTACTTCATCCAGACATGGCTTCTTGGTCAGATCGAGAGAGAGCCTTCTGGCCCTCTTTTCTTCATCCAGACATGGCTTCTGGCTCAGACCGAGAAAGAGAGCCAGAAGCCCTCTTCTCTTCATCCAGACGTGGCTTCTGGCTCAGACCGAGAGAGAACCAGAAGCCCTCTTTTCTTCATCCAGACATGGCTTCTGGCTCAGACAGAGAGAGAGAGCCAGAAGCCCTCCTTTCTTCATCCAGACATGGCTTTTGGCTCAAATCGAGAGAGAGCCAGAAGCCCTCTGCTCTTCATCCAGACATGGCTTCTGGCGCAGACCGAGAGAGAGAGCTAGAAGCCCTCTTTTCTTCATCCAGACATGGCTTCGGCTCAAAACTATGAAGGCTAGCCACCCTTCATTGTTCCCTCCAAGCATGGCGCCTGGCCCAATCAGAAAAGCCAGCCGCCCTCCTCTTCCCTGCAAGCATGGCGTCTGGTCCAACGCTCAATGGGTTGATTGTCGAGTAAAGCATTCAGAGTAACATTCTCGCGGAAAGCTGTTAAAGCATTGTTCGTGACCCGGATAGACTTAAACGGAAGATATTTCAAACTTGATCAGGATTTGAGTTAAGTGTTCGCGGTGCACTACGCGTGGTTTACTGTTCATAGGTCGACAAAGTAGGGCTTGGACAGGATCAGAGCAAGTGGGGAAAAGTTGGAGTCATTGAGCCGCAGATCAGGCCCAGAGAAGATTGGGTCGGCGGCTTGAGGCAAGAGCAATGTCTCCAACTTTTCATCCCAATAAGAAGTTTCATCCCAATTCGAGTATAAGAGTCTCTTGCAATATAAAACATTAAACTTTTGCAATTTATTCTTGTACTTCCAAAAAATATCAATAAAAAATATTATTGCATTTTCGGTCCTTAAGTTCTTATACATAGAATTTTCGAACCCCCATCAAATATAAGTTTTGACAGTGTGAGTTTCGGCTCTCACAAAAATTCAATTTTTTAATAAAAGAGGAAACTTTTCTTCAACGAATCATCGTTTCCATATATCTTAATCTGAATAGAAGAGATTAGAAGAAATTCCTTAGCAACATCAACATTAATGGCGATGCGTTTCAAGCCTTAATTCTTCTCATTGCCTATTATAATTTCATATACTAGTACCGTGTTCTCAACTAGAAGCTGTTGGTTCGAGAGCATCAGATCCGTAAGCAGAGGTTTGAGCCAAGAAACTAGGATTTTCGAGATCGCTTTGTAAATAGTGTTGCAACATGAGATGGGCCGATAATCTCCAATCTTCGAGGCACCAGTGTTCTTTGGCACTACAGCTTAGATCGAGAGAGAGCCAGAAGCCCTCTTTTCTTCATCCAAACATGGCTTCTGTCTCAGACCGAGAGAGAGAGCCAGAAGCCCTCTTTTCTTCATCCAAACATGGCTTTTGGCTCAGATCGTGAGAGAACCAGAAGCCCTCTTTACTTCATCCAGACATGGCTTCTGGCACAGATCGAGGGAGAGCCAGAAGCCCTCTATACTTCATCCAGACATGGCTTCTAACTCAGATCAAGAGAGAGCCAGAAGCCCTCTTTACTTCATCCAGACATGGCTCCTGGCTCAGATCGAGAGAGAGCAAGAAGCCCTCTTTTCATCATCAAGACATGGCGCCTGGCTCAAACAGAGAGAGAGCTAGGCACCCTCTTTACTTCATCCAGACATGGCTTATGGCTCAGATAGAGAGAGAGCCAGAAGCCCTCTTTACTTCATCCAGACATGGCTTCTGGCTCAGATCGAGAGAGAGCCAGAAGCCTTCTCACTTCATCCAGACATGGCTTCTTGCTCAGATCGAGAGAGATCCAGAAGCCGTCTGTACTTCATCCAGACATGGCTTATGGCTCAGATCGAGAGAGAGCCAGAAGCCCTCTTTTCTTCATCCAGACATGGCTTCTGGCTCAGACCGAGAGAGAGAGAGAGCCAGAAGCCCTCTTTACTTCATCCAGACATGGCTTCTGGCTCAGACTGAGAGCTTACCGATTGTTCAGAAGGTGGGAGACAATGCTTACCGATTGGATCTTCAAGGTAAGTACAAAATTTCTCCTAGTTTTAACATTACTGACTTAATCCCTTATGTTGCAGAAGATGCTGATTTGAGGACAAATCCTTTTCAACTGAGGGGGAATGATGTGATCTCGACCAGCGATCATGAGCTAGAACCAGAGCAAGCTGCTGGACTTGAGAATGAAGCTGCTAGACTTGAGACTGAAGCTGCTAGACTTGAACTGAAGCTGTTGGACTTGAAACTGATGCTGCTGGACTTGAACCCGAAGAAACAATGACTCGTGTTAGAACCAAGAAGTTACAAGAGGCCGTGAACACATTGCTTATTCCGCTAAGTCACAAAGCCAACAACATAGACCCTGAAGGAAGTACGGCCAAAGGCGTTTGGATCCTTATACAAACTAAAGAAGGACATGAACCAGAACTTTTATAAGGTCCTTTACAAAATAGTCTTTTATAAGGTCCCTTATAAAATCGTCTTTTATAAGATCCCTTATAAACTTGTCTTTTATAAGGTTTCTCACAAACCTTATAAAAACGTGACAAGGAAGGAAAATCAAGACTGCAAGGATCTGAAGAGTTATTCCAAGAAGCTGAAGAGTCATTCGAACTTAGTTATATTTTTGGTCTTTGTTTAAGTTTCCAGTAATTTAATTCTTGCACCAACTCTTATTAGATTTTTCTTTCCTATAAAGTGAGCTCAATAGTCACAAATAATCAATCAATTTTTCATCTTTGAGAGTTTTCTCTCGTTGTTCCTTTGTGAACTTTTCGATCAATTGATGTGTCATATCCAATCGATCACCCGGTTTATCAAGCACAGTCCATAGTGTTTGTGTGGCCATTCGCTAATCGAAGAAGAAGGCAGGGTCTTAAGATAGATCAGGTGAAGGGATCAGGCCCTTTGTTGGTTCTACACCAAGTCCAATCAACGATTCCACCGCCTCGTTCTGCTAATTCGTCTTAAGACAACTGGACTTGGGATCAAGCCCAATTTTGGTGTTGCACGAATTTGAAGAGTCAATGATATCGCAGTTACCCACTTGGTTTGTGATCGATCTAGTTCATCAAAAGGCTGGTCATATCATATCAACGAAGCTCATGACTAAGTGTGCAGGTCGGTGGTAGCCTTGGGTAATGAATCTCCACCTGAAATTTGTCCGTTCTTCTCTTGAGGTCGAGTTTTGTAGGAAGATAGTTGTTGAGATTAGCCTCAATATTCACATGTGAGAGGTGGATATCAACAAGATCAATGGAGAAATCACCAACTTCTATTGGAACACCAAACAGACTAGCAACCCAGCTTAGTCACTCCAGTGTGCGGAACTCCAAGGGAACTCCTTTGAGGTGCACCATGATGGGGATAGATGGAAGAGACAGTGTGATGGCTGAGTGACAAGAAGCCTCTGCTGCAACATGAAACATTGTTTCTCCCACATACCAATACGTTCTCCAAAAAGTTTCCCTAATATAGTGATTAGTAATACTTACGAGCATTGATCCAGCAGATGTGTTGAGGTGAATTTCAACAAATGCTCCTTTTCCCCCTAGATTGGATGTATCTAAGTGGCGGAAGGCGACCACAGAAGTACCATATAAGAAAATATCTATGATACTCTACACCTCTAACAAAGATTTCATCAGGAATTATAATTTCCAGGATAGTGTGATTCATGATAATAGTAGAGGATGTTTTGGTTAGGTTTCTGCTAACGTTTTTGGAGTTTGGTGGCTAAGTTCTCTGTTACTTTGTAGTGTACTTTCAAATGTTGGGGATTGGGGGAGACTTGTGGTTGATGGTTGTGTTGTGTCCAAAGGGGGAGCAGATTTTGTCGTATAAGGTTTTGGAACAGTATTTGTCGGTAGAGGGTTTTTTGCTTTTGGAAGTTGGGTTGAGGACAAATTTGTCAAATCTGAGGGTAGATTTGTTGGTTTGAGGTAGAAGCTGTAAAAGTAGCTGGGTTGGTCTTTAAAGGAGAAGAAGGCTTGGGCCAACCGTAAGATATAGTTTTGAAATAGTAGTTTGGGATTCAGTTCTAGATCTGATGTATGGAAACCATTATTAGTTTAACTCATTTCAGATCAATCCTTGAGCCTACTCAACTGCCAGCATCATCTATGGGTTCACAGTCTTTAGATGCCCTCAAACCATCTCCTCGTCAATGTCAATGGTCTCTCTGCCATCGCCTTCCGATATCATTAAGATCCTCCTCAAACTCAACCCAAATAAGGCCCTTGGCCCTGATGGTCTCAGTTCAGGATTTTATAAGGCTGCTTGGGAGATCATTGGAAGTGAAATCATTGCTTCGATTTCTCAATTCTTCATCTCTGGTTTCTCCCCGACTGCTACAAACGCAACTAGCTGTAGTGCCAAAGAACACGAGTGCTTCGAAGATGGAGATTATCGGCCCATCTCATGTTTAATACTATTTACAAAGCAATCTCGAATATCCTAGTTTCCCGGCTCAAACCTCTGCTTCCGGATCTGATGCTCTCGAACCAAACAGCTTTTGTCCAAGACTGCCTTCTGGTTGTGAACACGGTACTAGCATATGAAATTATAATAGGCTATGAGAAGAATAGAGGCATGAAACACATCGCCACTAAGGTTGATATTGCTAAGGATTTCTTTCTGATTCATTTAAGGAACTTACAAAAGATGGGTTGAGGCCTGTATGTGCACTCCAAGCTTCACCATCAGTTATAATGGGACAACATAGGGTCATTTCAAAGGAAATTGTGGACTGCGACAAGGGGATTGTTGGGGTCAAAACCCACTCCTCGGAGATTGAAGGACCAAGAAACCAGACATTAACACACAAAGACTAGAAGAGACTATATTCTCCTTAGTCTATGCGCCACTTTCTCCGGAAGGAAGCAAGGCGCCACATTCCTTGCCTCATGGCCAAGGCGCCACTTTCTCCCGAAGAAAGCAAGGCGCCACATTCTTTGCTTCATGGCCAAGGCGCCACTTTCTCCCGAAGAAGGCAAGGCGCCACATTCTTTGCCTCATGGCCTAGGCGCCACTTTCTCCCGAAGAAAGCAAGGTGCCACATTCTTTGCCTCATGGCCAAGGCGCCACTTTCTCCGAAGAAAGCAAGCCGCCACATTCTTTGCCTCAAGGCCAAGGCGCCACTTCCTCCCGAAGAAAGCAAGGCGCCACATTCTTTGCCTCATGGCCAAGGAGCCACTTTCTCCCTAAGAGAGCAAGGCACCACATTCTCCTCAGTCCAAGACGCCACTTTCTCCCGAAGAGAGCAAGGCGCCACTTTCTCCTCAACGTCCAAGGCACCACATTCTTCATGGCCAAGGCGCCACAATCTTCATGGCCAAGGCACCACATTCTCATGAAAAGAAACGGGCGCCTTGAATTCGTAAAAAGAAACGGGCGCCTTGAGATCGTAAAAAGAATTGGGCGGGCTGAGGATTTGACTTGGAACGACCCGGTTCGAAACACTGTTCACCCCCGGAGTTTCCCGTTAAAAACACTGTTCACGGAAAAACTGTTCACAAACCGATTAAAGGCTGAGATCGGGGGACTAACCTTATATGCCCTTCCGTACCACTCAGGTTTTCTAATTGTCCTCCTTCAATCTAACTGTCCCCCTATAACTGAATTGACTATTTTAACCTTTATTAAAAAGAAGGAATGAAAAGAAAAATGAATAAAAAGAAAACGTGGTTAAATTGAATTCAACCAACCCAAAAATTTAATTCTCCAAACCAACCGAACCCAACAAAATTTAATTCCCCAATTGAAAAAAACCACGTGTCTCCTCTATTCATCTCCTCCCTCGTCGCGTCGTCATCTTCCTCTCTCGTTTTTTTTTTTTTTGAAATGAGTTCCTCTCTCGTTTCTATCAGTGACGAAATCGTGAATTGAAGGTTAGTTGTTTCTGTTTTTTATGTTGTTCTTCGATTTCATGATTGAATTATCAAGTTAGGCAAAGCAATTAAGGATAGTTTCAGCTCAATTAGGGGATTTGATAGAGAAAGAAAATTTTGATTTTGTTTTTGCTCATTCGAGTCACTGAGGTGCTGGGTAAGGTTATTATAAACTGTAACTGTTAATTGAATGGGATATCTTGGTTAACTGAGCAATGAATCGTGATAAATCATGATGAATCTATGAAAATTCAAACTTTCTGGGTACGACTGGGTACAACTAGCATAACTGATATAACTAGAACAACTGGTATAAGTTATAACAATTGTTTTCTTCTTTTCAGGGGGAAATGAGTAAATGTTGCACAGTCATATGTTTTGATTATGGAGGATTCTATTCAAAAGATGGTGTTCAAATTATATGGAATTCTGGAGAAGATGAGATTCACACTTTAGTGATGAGGAAATTGTTGAAAGATGTCATTTATGTTGGATTAATGGAGGGAGTTTGCAGAAAGGTTTTGACAGATGCAGCTACATCTCAGCTAAAAATTAATCACTATCCATTGTACTTACTATCCATGCAACTACAATGTAGTCATACTCATGTCCAACTGGGAAAACTAGTACGACTATGCTTTATACAAATATGTAAATAACACAATTTACTAACGTATTTCCATATAAAATAGGCCATACAACATGTGCAAACCTATTTGAACATTTCATAGTTAAATAAATTTGATCATAAAAAAAGTTTGATCCATGAAAATGTGATGTCTACACAATCTACCTTATACTTTTAAGGTTACTTTGGAAAGCTTAACCACACAAACATGAAAACCGTGAAAATTTGTATTTTTATACAAGTTATAGCACTAGAATATGTTAAATATAGTTTATTTACTTAATTTCATAAGTACAACTACAAAAGTTTGTTTTAGGGTATGGTACGACTGATTACATAATTTTACCATCAAAATCCAACTTCTTGGACAATGGGTACGACTAGAAAACTAGTACGACTCTGTTATAAAAAAATGTTCTTCTGACGGCGCAAGTGGATATTTTTTATTTATTTTTTCTCTTGACGGCGCAAGTGGGCATTTTTTAGGAGTTTTTTATTTATTTTCTCTTTTTGTCTCTTTTTAACTTCCACATTTTTTTTGGACCCGTGTTTTTGTAGGCACACATTTTTATGCTTCATCACATTTTTTTAAACTCCGTTGTAGTTTGTCTAACTGGAAAAACTAGTACGACTATGCTTTGTACAAATATGTAAATAACATCATTTACTAACGTATTTTATATTTTCATATAAAATATGTCATATAGATTTACTAATTGCATAGTTAAATAGATTTGATCGTAAAAAATTTCGATCCATGAAAATGTGATGTTTACACAATCTACTTTTGTTTGTGATGTTTACACAATCTACTTTCATAAATGTGATGATCACAACCGATTTAATATACTGTTGGTAATTAGTACGACTAAAATCAAAGGCCAGAAGTTCCAGAGCTCCGACTCTGCCTCCGGCTCCGGCGGCTCCGGCGGCTCTGGCGGCTCCGGTAAATGAACGATAAGAAGAAAGTCCACCTCCAGTGACTGAAGGAGAAGAAGAAAGTCCACCTACGATGATTTTGGATTGCATGAAATGTCGAGATGAAATTTGGTTGAAATCGCATAAACAATATGAATAGGCCAACTAGTACGATTAGTTTGACTAGAACAATAGTCATACTAATCGTACTAGTTGACCATAGTAATTGTTGTGCGACGTCTTCACTCTTCCTCTCTCTTCCTCGCGGTGCCGCCGGACGCTTCACCGCCTTCGTTTTGTTCTTCGCCGACGGATTTGAATTCAACGGCGGCGGTGACGGAGGAAGAGAGAGTACGCTCCGGCGAAGACGTTCTCAACCGAACTCCTTTTTCTTTTTTTGTTCTCGTACGAGGTGGCATGAGATCGGAAATTCAGAGTCGACGCTTTCGATCTGATGTCTGTGACTTTTGGGTGGAGAGGCGAAAGGCAGTGGAAAAGGAGAATTAAGTTTGGCTTTGTTCGTTCGTTCGTGGTGGAGAAGGTGAAAAGCTAGGGATTTGATCGAAAATTAGAAATTAGATTTTGATATAAGTGTTTTTGGGTTTTGATTTTGGGCTTAGTTTTAATTTTGGTTTTGGGCCGAAACCCAATTGTTTATTGCTTGGTATTCTTGTAATTTAGTTGATTCATTAAATCCTTGTTAGTCTTTTCACGCGTTTTCCTTTAAAACTAAAATGAAAAAGAAAATGATTTTTATAAGAGGGAGAAACTGGGTGAATTTGGTGTACGGAGGGGCAAATAAGGTTAGTCCCCGAAGATCGGTTTGAATGGTAAGTCGGAGTCAAAACACTGTTCATAAAACACTGTTCATGTACCGACGGAAATCGGGAAAAGAATCCAATCGCAGCGAAAAACCGAGATTACAATAGACGAGTCGGACCGGAGGCGAACTAGGCCAAGAATGGACTGGACGGAGACATGTCAAGAAACTGGGCCGCGGATCGAGCCAAAATCGGTTGAAGTCGGCGGAAGTTAATGATTTCAACGTCCCACATCGCTAATGGTTGTCTTCACGCCCTAGGATGTCCAGTATATGTATACATTGTTTGTACTAAGTTTAGATCCATCCAATCTCGAGTATAGAGCTTTCGCATTATAAGACATTAGCGTTTGCGAGTTTTCTTGTACTTCGACAAAATCATCTCAATAAAATCATCTTTTCAATTTCGGTCCTCGAGTTCTCATACAATAGGATTTCTGGACTCCCACAAATTATAAGTTTTTGATTGTGTTAGTTTCGACTCTCACAGTTTGGCGCCGTATGTGGGGACGAGAAATATTCTAAATCCTAAGGACAAGAGGATACGAGAAAGAAAACGATGTCAGCCGACGACGCAACCGGAGACGGAAATGCCCAACCAACCGGGATGGCCGAGCAGAAGGAGATGCGGCGGCAATAGCCGAGCTCAAGACCATGCTGGCGGCAGTCATTGAAAAGCAAGCCCAGCGAGACAAGACGGTGGACGAGGAACTAGCGGCAATCCAGGACGAGAACCGAACCGGAGGAATCCCACCAAGAGGAGCCCTAGGAGGTACCGCCGGACTATCGAAGCACGACATCTCCGATTCACGCCACAGGCGATGCCCCAGAGGCCAGAACCATAACGAGCAGACCCCGGACAGGATAAGAGCTGACCAAACCGAACCACCGCCGCTGAAGCGAAAAAGCGCCGCAAAGCAAACGACAGACCAGCCGGATTCAACGGTAACCCATGGCGAAAAAGAAGGAGCTGACGCAAACGAGACCGACCAAGACGAGACCGATAACGAAATAGACATCACCGAGGAAGAAGAAACCTACTCTGGGTAAGCAACGAATGGAAGCCGAAGATCTGGAGAAGACGTGACGGTCAGGCCGAGGAGCCCATAACATAAGCCGGAAAAGCGAAATGGACGAGCTCCTAGCCCAGCTGGACTTCACGACGAATCAAATGAAGGAAGTCAAGTCGCAAGTCCACAAGGCCATCAGCGCGGCACCGGAGATCGACCGAGTCGTGGAAGAAACCCAAAAGGTCCCGTTTACATCAATATCACCAACGAGAAGCCTTCCGATCCAGGGAAGATCCGGCTCGCCTTCTACGATGGAACAACAGACCCGAAGGCTCACACCGACAGCCTTACGAATCGCCATGTGCAGAGCCCAATTCAAGAAGGAAGAAAGGGACGCAGGATTCTGCCTCCTCTTCGTCAAACATCTGAGGGAGTGGCCTTGACGTGGTTTTCGCGCTTGGAAAGAGACTCGATCGACAACTTTGCTCAGCTGTCCTCAGCGTTCTTAAAGCACTGTTCACTCTTCATAAGCCGTTCGATGTGTTGGGGTCGAAATCCCCTCCTCGAAGATTGACGGAATTAGAAGTCAAGGTCGAGATCAAATCCTGAACATGGACCAGACAAGCTAAGGCAAACTGCCCACGATCCGTCCAAGATACGAACCGGCGGCTGGGATGAGTGCCAGCCGCCGGGTCTTCTTCGCCCAGACCGGATGCTGGATGAGTGCCAGCCGCCGGGTCTCCTTCGTCCAAGTCCGGCGGCTGGATGAGTGCCAGCCGTCGGGTCTCCTTCGCCCAAGACCGGCGGCTGGGATGAGTGCCAGCCGCCGGGTCTCCTTCGTCCAAGTCCGGCGGCTGGGATGAGTGCCAGCCGCCGGGTCTCCTTCGTCCAAGACCGGCGGCTAGGAGAGTGCCAGCCCCCGGGTCCTCTTCATCCAAGACCGGCGGCTGGCACTTATCCCAGCCGCCGGGTTTTCTTCGTCCAAGACCGGCGGCTGGCACTTATCCCAGCCGCCGGGTCCTCTTCATCCAAGACCGGCGGTTGGCACTTATCCCAGCCGCCGGGTCTTCATTTGCCCACGATCATTTTTGAAGTCAAGACTCATTATCCAAACACCGTCCAGTCGACCGACCGTCATGCCCGGACCGACCCGAAAAACATCCATTTGCATGTTCTGACTCCAAAGACGTCCATAAACATTCCCCGAAAGACCGTGACGAACGTCCGGCCGTCCGTGGACCAGTCGCCGAAACACACGAGCCAAAGGAACCGGCGGCTGGCCATTAATACCGAAACCGGCGGCTGGAAGTTCAAACAAGAGACGGGCGGTTCAAATCTCAGAAGTCGTAAAAACGCTCGGAACACTGTTCACGTGTGGGAAAAACCATTGAAAAACAGTATTCATCCCGAGACAAAGTTAACCGAAAAATCGAATTAAGCATAAACCGATATTCGGATTACTATTCACTCGTTTACTATTCATCGGGTCACTATTCGGCGGGCCAGATTTGGGTCAGAATGCACGGATGGATCACGGAAGACTCTCGGGCCGGAAATCGGCCCAAAAAGCTTAGGTCGGTGGCTGGGAAGGATGGACAAAGTCCCACATCGTAAATCTGAAGTCTTAGCCTCCTAGGATTGTCAGTATATATGTACGCTCATGTAAGGGTTAAATCCATCCCAGATCCGAGTATTAGGAGTTTTAGCAATTTAAGACTATTCAGCTTTTGCTAATTTCCCTTGTACTTTCGGAAAACATCAATAAAATCTCTCTTTTGCATTTTCGGTCCTTTAGTTCTTTATAAATAGAATTTTCGAGCCCCCACTAAATATAAGTTTTGACAGTGTGAGTTTCGGCTCTCACAGTTTGGCGCCGTCTGTGGGCGAGAATATTCTTAACCCTAAGAACGAAAGGATACGAAACGAAGACGATGACCAGAAGAACCGACGATGTCACAACCAACTTGCCGCAGCAGCCGGCACCGGAACGGCAGGAACAGGAATTCCCGCCATCAGTACAGCGGCGGCCAGAACCGGAGCAACCGCCGCCGGACGTCCGCCGACGGAGCGATCGGGATAACCGGGACCTCCACCAATGCACTCGCCCGATTCGGAATGCCAATCGAAGACCCGATCATCACGGAAGCAGCCAACGTCGCCCCGGAGATCGCGGCAATCACCGAGCTGAGGAACATGGTAGCCGAAATCGCGGAGCGGCAAAACAGGCAAGAGAGATCGGCCGCACGAGAAAGAGCGGCTTCCCAGGAACCAGCACATGGCCCCCGGACTTTAGGTGTAAGACGCCTCGTCTTCACCCCGCGAGCAGATCCCTCGAGCCGTCAGAATCCCGATGAGCAAACCCCAGTCGGAACCAGGAGAGAACCATCGGCACCACCTCCACTGCTCCCGAAAAGTGCCACTAGGCGAACCGCTGAACGGCCGACTTCGACGGTGACCACGGCGAAAACCCGAGAGACACCACGAACAGAGCCGAAAGCGAAACTGACGACGAAACTGGAGATCTGAACGCGGACGAAGAAGAACTCCGCTGGATCGAAGAGCAGGAAAAGGAGGAACGAGAGGCCCGAGCTAATCGGTCCGCTAGCCGAAGAGATGAGTTGGATGAACTCCGTGCCCGCCTAGAACTCACCACGAACCAGATGAAGGAGGTAAGGTCGCAAGTCCATAAAGCGACAAGTGCGGCCACGGAAATCGACCGTGTCCTAGAGGAAACGCAAAAGATCCCGTTCACTTCAAGGATCACAAGCGTTAGACTTTCTGACCCGGAAAAATCCGAATCCCCTTTTACGACGGAACGACTGATCCGAAGGCTCACATGACAGCCTTCCACATCGCTATGGGACGGGCTAGGTTCAAACCCGAAGAGAGGGACGCAGGATTCTGCCTCCTCTTCGTGGAGCATCTAAAGGATCAGCCCTGTCATGGTTCTCGAGGCTAGACAGAGATTCAATCGACTGTTTCGAACAATTGTCGGCAGCCTTTGTGAAACATTACTCACTGTTCATAAGACAGTCGACATCCGACGCGGACCTCTACTCGCTGTCGCAGGAGCCCGAAAAAGCCTTCGAGATTTCATCGAAAGGTTTAAGATGATTCTCTCAAGATTGACGGCCTAAGCAACAGTGTCGCGATCAACGCCCTGAAGAAGTCCTTGCTGAAGACTTCAAACTTCCGAAAAGAGATTACCGTAAACCCACCAGTAACCATTCAAGATGCTCTCCACCGAGCTTCCAACTTCGTCATCTACGAGGAAGAAATGAGGGTCCCAGCCGGAAAGCACCAACCGTTGAAATTGGTCGCCAAAGGCACGGTGCAACCTTCTAACTTTCCAAACGAGAGAAGAAGTAGGCGAACCAGCCGAGATGAAGAGCCCAACCCAGGCGGAGCGCATAACTACCAAATAAACACGGAAAGACCGTATGATGAGCGCAACAAGGACCGTGGAATACTTGGACCCGACCAGGATTCGACGAGAACGCCTTTTGTACCTTCCACAAGACAAAGGGCCACTCAACCGAAAACTGCAGGACTGTCGGAAGAAGGCTCGCGGCAAAACTTTTAGCCGGGGAGCTCGAAACGGAGTAACCCTCGAGAGTCTCGGAGCTGTCGAAGAAGGCGCTGGCGCCCCGGACGGACGACCTAACCGGGAACGTCCCGAAAGGCCCGACGAAGATACCCCCAAACGGGAAGGAGACCGAACGGAGACGACTCCGCTGCCAACCGCAGGAGATCCACATGATCATCGAGGATCTCAGTTTTGCCGAGACACAGTGGCCTCGATAAAGGTGTTCCTAGAAGAGGAGACAAGGAGTCAAACCCGCGGGAACCGATCACTGAAAATGATGACCAGATCGCCTTTGACGAAAAAGATGCTGAAGGCCTCGACCAACCTCACGACGATCCATTGGTGGTTGAGTTGGACATCAACGACCACGACGTCTCCCGAGTCTTGATTGACACCGGAAGTTCGGTGGACGTCATTTTTCGGGAGACACTTCAAAGATGAAGGTGGATCCGTCAATGATAAAGCCCAATCCGAGGTCGCTGACCGGATTCTCTGGCGAAAGTCACAATGACGGATGAACAATCCAGCTCCCAGTTCGTGCCGGTGGAATCACGAAAATCGTTAACTTCGCGGTGGCAAACCACCCCGCGATTTATAATGTGATAATGGGAACTCCCTGGATCAGTTCAATGCGAGCAATCCCGTCAACTTACCATCTCTGCCTGAAGTTCCCGACACCAAACGGAATCAAGACCGTTTGGGGAATCAGAAGGAGGTTCGGATCTGTTTTCTGGCAGAACACAAGCTCCGGAATCCGACCATCCCACAAAGAGATAACCCGAAGAGGAAGAACGAAGACAAAGTCTCCGAACTGGGAAAGAAAGTGAGCAGAACCGAAAAGTTCCGCCCACGGAGACTGAAATCGACCAAGAGAAGATAAAAACGGCCGAAAAGACCGCAGAAACCGCCGAAGCCGAGACGGACAACTCCATTACTAAGACTTAGCCGTCTTCTCGCCACCAAATAAAAAAAAAAAAAAAAGCGGAACTACGGGTGACTTGATCTCTTTTCACGAAGGGTACGTAGGCAGCTCGCCTAAAAAACGAGTTCAGTTGCCCCTCTCCTTAAAAAAGGGGGAGTGGTCCGTATGTACATACTCCCAAATTTTCGCGAAAAAATCAAGGAGATGGACATTGGGACTTAGCATCTCATAACACATCCAATGCTTGAAAAAATTTCCCGAAACACCATTCCGACAAACATCGAGACTTAACATCTCGAAACTTGATCCGGAAACCGAACGGATCCAGAAAACCCCGAGGAAAATGAACATTGAGACTTAGTATCTCATAACACATCTTCAACTCGAACTTAAAATCAGATAAACATCGAGACTTAGCATCTCGTAACTTATCCATGACCACCAACCAATCAGATACTTCTCCCAAATACTTAAGTCCTCTCCAACAAATCCATCTGTTGCTGGCCACAACAAGACTATCTTTTTAAACCATGGTTCTCTCAACATCCCGCAGAGGACAAGACTAGCGCGCTATACAAATTTCTGGATTAACATCCGAAGGGCGTAACCTGTATCCCGCGATCCTGCAAGAAGCGCTCAAGACGATGTTCTGATTAGTTTACTTTCACTAGCACTTCGCATAGGCAAATAGTGCGAAGCAAAAGACACAAAGTAAACTCTTTAAACCCAGTAAAGCGCCTGACATGGAACACTGGTCAAAGACATCTCGAGAACGCAGTATCAAACCGACTCTGATGCGAGATCTTAAAAGCGTTCAGTCGCAAGAGGGATCTGAACAAACTTGACCCCCTGCGACAACAAAAAACTGCATTAAACCCAGAAATATTCGCAGAGACGACCTGGTCCAAAGTTCGAGTGTCCGGGATAACACTCCAACACAGCGCCAATCAATTCCAAAACGGCCAGCCGCCCGTCCTCCGTAGAGAGACGGACCGGCCGCCCTTCGTTCCAACGCAATATCAATCAGCTGCAAAACGGGCCAGCCGCCCAGACAACGGGCCAGCCGCCCGTCCTTCGTAGAGAGATGGGCCAGCCGCCCTTCATTCCGCAAAATGGGCCAGCCGCCCGGACAACGGCCAGCCGCCCTTCATTCTACAAAATGGGCCAGCCGCCCTCTCAGAAGAGAAACATACCGGCCGCCCATCTTCTCCTTTATCAAAACTATAAAAGCAAAGCAAGCAAGGATGTCCATAACAACTGAAGGCAAAAGCATATAGATAATAAATCTCCATGAAAGGAGATATAAGTGACCAAGTTCAGTTAACAAAGCAAATACAATAAAAAGGGTCAAAAGACCCAAACACAACCAAAGCAGAAAATGCGAGATACAAAGGCCAAAGCCTAATCATACTCAACAAGAGGAGTAGGAGCAGCATAATCCAAAGCCTCGGCCTCCGGAGACTGGCACGGGGAAACCGGAGAGCAAACCAAGTAGCTGTCAAGGACGGCAGCAGCTCGATCATAGGAGCCAACCCAGCCTCCTCCTTTGAGCCGCTGCAACGAAGCCTCCAGCTTTCCTTCCTCCTCCTCGACCTTGGACTTCCCGGACTTAATGTCCCGGACTAGATCAAGGTTCGAGCTGACCTCAGTCAAGGCAATCTCGCCATACTTCGCCTGACGCATCGGTGCAAGGGCAGCTTTAGCACTCTCGATGTGGAGATGGTACTTCTCCACTAACTTCCAGCGGCTTTGCTTAAGCGCCAGATCCATCTTCCGCTCAGCCTCCGCAAGCGCCTTCTTGAGTTCTTTCTGCGATCTCTTCTCCGCATTCCGGAGCTTGACTTCTAGGGCCTTGATCTTTTTGTCCTTCTTCCGGGACTCTTTCTCTGAGGCCTCTAAGGCAGCCTGGGTCGCATGAGCTCGAGTGGCGACCTGAATCAAAGAAAAACAAATATCAGCAAAGACCAGACTACGTCAAAACAAATCCAAGGGAAGAAAAAATTACCATCATAAGGCCGGAGGACAGATCTCCGTAAGCCGCTGAACGATCAACAGCACAGCTGAAGCCGGAGCCAACGCTCCAAAGTAGTCCACAACCTTCACGAACTCAGCTGGATCGCCTCCCGCCGCCTTGCGAGCGTCGAAGAGAAGACCATGGTCAGACGCCTCGACCGTCCGAGCTACTTTGCCCTTCCTCAGGCGGTCAGGGCTGTTGGAGGCTCCCTTCCCTTTATCCGCAACAGCGGCACAATCGGAACCCTGAGGAGCGATTATCTGTTCCTCGGGCACGCCATGGAAATCAGGCCCGGCGGGAGAACAAACCCAGACGCCGGATTAAACTCAGCCGCCTCTCCGGACGGTCCAGCCTCGCCATACTTCTGCTGGCGGTACTTCCAAACACCCTCCATACCGGGGTACGTTGCCATCGGATCGATAAAGTCGGGGCCCTTCGGAGGAGCAGGGCCTTCCAAAATATCTTTCGCGTCAAGAAAGCGGCGCCAAAGATCAGGACACTCCCAATCTATTTTCTTCTTTTCAACTTCTCTAACGATATCCTCGAACCCGGAAACTCTAGGAGCAAAGGGATCTCGAACTAGAGAAAGAAGAGGAGAAAGAAATGAAAAGTTGTAAGAAATGAAGTTATGAAGAATGAAGCAAAGAAGTAAGGACTACTTATAGGAAAAATTCACAAAAAGACGAAACGCTTACGTGGCAAACTCCACTCGGTCTTAACCGAGCCGCCGAAGTCGGAACCGACCGTCAGCGGGCTGCGCTTCACGTAAAAAAACTCGTGTCGCGAAGCTTTGCAATGCTGTCGAAGCCCGGTATAGAACCGCTTCACATTCTTCCGAACGTTGACCGAGCAGAAGAACTCCGACTGGGCAACTTTCCTCAACGAAAAGAAATTCGTATAAGGTCACACTCCAACTTGATCCCACACTCGGCACAACGGACCACGAGTCCCATCAAAATCCTCATAGCGGATGGGGTAAGTTGAGAGATCGCAACCCCATATAACTCGAGAAATCCGAAGATAGCTCCCGGGATCGGGAAATAGAGGAAAGCTTCGTAAAACATCGACTCGTACATGGCAAAATATCCCTCCGGCGCCTTGTTCATCCTGTCCCTATCTTTTGGGAGACAGGAACTTAATCTTGTCCGAGATCCGGAAGTCGTATCTGAGCTCGGCCAGTGAATCCCGATTGCTCAAAGTGGGTCCATGGTTGAAGACCTCAGATATCGATCTGTAACTCGTAGACGGTCCAGGCTTCTTAAACCGCCAAGCGAAAATATCTTCACCCCAATAGGCTTTAGCTTCTCCGGGAGAACGACACTCGGACTTCACGTCCGGATGCACGAAGGTAGGCACCTCCAGGTGATCCGATCTGACTTCTTCCCCGGACATGGCCGAGTCGTTGCCTATCTCTGGCCAAACACGATGACTCTCGGAAGGGACCAGAGATCGGGACGGCCATGCGCGCCACCCGCCGTTGTCCTCGACATGTTGACGAGGAGTCCAAACGCCACGTGCTATACCGTCCTCGGCGAGACACCATCAGTTCTAACATGAGAAGTAGCGGACGTCCTCTCTAAGGCACCTCCAGAGCCAAGCGCCCATCTTGATACGGCTACTATGCCAGCCGCCCTCTTGGAAGCGTTCTTGGAGCCAGCCGCCCTCTTCGAACCGGACGCCCTACTCGTCGAACTCCGGCCGCCGGCTCGGGTCTGATCTCATTCCCGGCCGCCGGCTCGGATCTGATCTCATTCCGGCCGCCGGCTCGGGTCTGACCTCATTCCCGGCCGCCGGCTCGGGTCTGAAATCATTCCCGGCCGCCGGCTCGGGTACGTCCTCATTCCCAGCAGCCATTTCGGACGCCCATTGAGGAACATTAGCAAAATCGAGGGCTCCTTGGGCATTGCTAGGACCGGCCTCCCACTGAGGAACACCTTCGGGACCGTACGCTGCTCGTGGAACGGCATTTTCTTCAGCCGCCAGCAGGTCTTCCACAAGTATCATATCCTGATCCGAGGACATAAAATCGAACTCAAACTGATTGTTCATTATTGCATCGAAGTTGAGACCGAAAGGAGAACCTCCTTCACCAGCCATTGCTAAAGAGAAAAAATTTCAAAAGGAGAGACTTGAAGAAAAAACTTGAGAGGAGAAAGTAATGTAAAAAAATGAATGAAGCCACTCCTTTGATATAGCAAACGTGGCACGAACTTCTATGATGAACAAAGCTCTGACAAGACATAAAGAGAAGCGGACGAAGCGGATGAACGGAAAGACTCATTGCCTTCCCGTTCCAGTCAATCCCGATAAAACTCTCAGCTCAGAGCTCCTTGCTCCAAACCACGGAAGCAAAGAGCTGGGGGGCTACCTGTTGGGGTCGAAATCCCCTCCTCGAAGATTGACGGAACGAGAAGTCAAGGTCGAGATCAAATCCCGAACATGGACCGGACAAGCTAAGGCAAACTGCCCACGATCCGTCCAAGATACGAACTGGCGGCTGGGATGAGTGCCAGCCGCCAGGTCTTCTTCGCCTAAGACCGGCGGCTGGGATGAGTGCCAGCGGCCGGGTCTCCTTCGTCCAAGTCCGGCGGCTGGGATGAGTGCCAGCCGCCGGGTCTCCTTCGCCCAAGACCGGCGGCTGGGATGAGTGCCAGCCGTCGGTCTCCTTCGTCCAAGTCCGGCGGCTGGGATGAGTGCCAGCCGCCGGGTCTCCTTCGTCCAAGATCGGCGGCTGGGATGAGTGCCAGCCGCCGGGTCATCTTCATCCAAGACCGGCGGCTGGCACTTATTCCAGCCGCTGGGTTTTCTTCGTCCAAGACCGGCGGCTGGCACTTATCCCAGCCGCGGGGTTTTCTTCGTCCAAGACCGGCGGCTGGCACTTATCCCAGCCGCCGGGTCCTCTTCATCCAAGACCGGCGGCTGGCACTTATTCCAGCCGCGGGTCCTCTTCATCCAAGACCGGCGGCTGGCACTTATCCAGCCGCCGGTCTTCTTCGTCCAAGACCGGCGGCTGGGATAAGTGCCAGCCGCCGGGTCTTCATGATGCACCAACCGGCGGCTGGGATAAGTGCCAGCCGCCGGGTCTTCATCTGCCCACGATCATTTCTGAAGTCAACACTCATTATCCAAAACCGTCCAGTCGACCGACCGTCATGCCCGGACCGACCCGAAGAACATCCATTTGCATGTTCTGACTCCAAAGACGTCCATAAACATTCCCGAAAGACCGTGACGAACGTCCGGTCGTCCGTGGACCAGTCGCCGAAGCACACGAGCCAAAGGAACCGGCGGGTGGCCATCAATACCGAAACCGGCGGCTGGAAGTTCAAACAAGAGACGGGCGGTTCAAATCTCAGAAGTCGTAAAAACGCTCGGAACACTGTTCACGCGGGAAAAAACGTTGAAAAACACTATTCATTCCGAGACAAAGTTAACCGAAAAATCGAATTAAGCATAAACCGGATTCGGATTACTATTCATCGGATTACTATTCATCGGATTACCACATGGCCAATGCGCACTTTCTCAAGAAGAAAGCAAGCCGCCACATTCTTTGCCTCAAGGCCAAGGCGCCACTTTCTCCCGAAGAAAGCAAGGCGCCACATTCTTTGCCTCATGCCCAAGGAGCCACTTTCTCCCGAAGAGAGCAAGGCACCACATTCTCCTCAGTCCAAGACGCCACTTTCTCCCGAAGAGAGCAAGGCGCCACTTTCTCCTCAACGTCCAAGGCGCCACATCTTCATGGCCAAGGCGCCACAATCTTCATGGCCAAGGCACCACATTCTCATGAAAAGAAACGGGCGCCTTGAGTTCGTAAAAGAAACGGGCGCCTTGAGATCGTAAAAAGAATTGGGCGGGCTGAGGATTTGACTTGGAACGACCCGGTTCGAAACACTGTTCACCCAGAGTTTCCCGTTAAAAACACTGTTCACGGAAAACACTGTTCACAAACCGGATTAAAAAGGCTGAAGATCGTTGAATGGTAAGTCGGAGTCAAAACACTGTTCATAAAACACTGTTCATGTACCGACGAAAATCGGGAAAAGAATCCAATCGCAGCGAAAAACGAGATTACAATAGACGAGTCGGACCGGAGGCGAACTAGGCCAAGAATGGACTGGACGGAGACATGTCAAGAAACTGGGCCGCGGATCGAGCCCGAATCGGTTGAAGTTAATGATTTCAACGTCCCACATCGCTAATGGCTGCCTTCAACGCCCTAGGATGTCCAGTATATGTATACATATGTTTGTACTAAGTTTAGATCCATCCAATCTCGAGTATAAGAGCTTTCGCATTATAAGACATTAAGCGTTTGCGAGTTTTCTTATACTTCGACAAAATCATCTCAATAAAATCATCTTTTCAATTTCGGTCCTCGAGTTCTCATACAATAGGATTTTTGGACGCCCACAAATTATAAGTTTTTGATTGTGTTAGTTTCGACTCTCACAGTTTGGCGCCGTATGTGGGGACGAGAAATATTCTAAATCCTAACGACAAGAGGATACGAGAAAGAAAACGATATCAGCCGACGACGCAACCGGAGACGGAAATGCCCAACCAACCGGGATGGCCGGAGCAGAAGGAGATGCGGCGGCAATAGCCGAGCTCAAGACCATGCTGGTGGCAGTCATTGAAAAGCAAGCCCAGCGAGACAAGACGGTGGACGAGGAACTAGCGGCAATCCAGGACGAGAACGAACCGGAGGAATCCCACCAAGAGGAGGCCCTAGGAGGTACCGCCGGACTATCGAAGCACGACGTCTCCGATTCACGCCACAGGCAGATGCCCCAAGAGGCCAGAAAAATAACGAGCAGACCCCGGACAGGATAAGAGCTGACCAAACCGAACCACCGCCGCTGAAGCGAAAAAGCGCCGCAAAGCAAACGACAGACCAGCCGGATTCAACGGTAACCCATGGCGAAAAAGAAGGAGCTGACGCAAACGAGACCGACCAAGACGAGACCGATAACGAAATAGACATCACCGAGGAAGAAGAAACCTACTCTGGGTAAAGCAACGAATGGAAGCCGAAGATCTGGAGAAGACGTGACGGTCAGGCCGAGGAGCCCATAACATAAGCCGGAAAAGCGAAATGGACGAGCTCCTAGCCCAGCTGGACTTCACGACGAATCAAATGAAGGAAGTCAAGTCGCAAGTCCACAAGGCCATCAGCGCGGCACCGGAGATCGACCGAGTCGTGGAAGAAACCCAAAAGGTCCCGTTTACATCAAATATCACCAACGAGAAGCCTTCCGATCCAGGGAAGATCCGGCTCGCCTTCTACGATGGAACAACAGACCCGAAGGCTCACACGACAGCCTTACGAATCGCCATGTGCAGAGCCTAATTCAAGAAGGAAGAAAGGGACGCAGGATTCTGCCTCCTCTTCGTCAAACATCTGAAGGGAGCGGCCTTGACGTGGTTTTCGCGCTTGGAAAGAGACTCGATCGACAACTTTGCTCAGCTGTCCTCAGCGTTCTTAAAGCACTGTTCACTCTTCATAAGCCGTTTGATGTGTTGGGGTCGAAATCCCCTCCTCGAAGATTGACGGAACGAGAAGTCAAGGTCGAGATCAAATCCCGAACATGGACCGGACAAGTTAAGGCAAACTGCCCACGATCCGACCAAGATACGAACCGGCGGCTGGGATGAGTGCCAGCCGCCGGGTCTTCTTCGCCCAAGACCGGATGCTGGGATGAGTGCCAGCCGCCGGGTCTCCTTCGTCCAAGTCCGGCGGCTGGGATGAGTGCCAGCCGCCGGGTCTCCTTCGCCCAAGACCGGCGGCTGGGATGAGTGCCAGCCGCCGGGTCTCCTTCGTCCAAGTCTGGCGGCTGGGATGAGTGCCAGCCGCCGGGTCTCCTTCGTCCAAGACCGGCGGCTAGGATGAGTGCCAGCCGCTGGGTCCTCTTCATCCAGCCGCTGGGATAAGTTCCAGCCGCCGGGTTTTCTTCGTCCAAGAGCGGCGGCTGGCACTTATCCCAGCCGCCGGGTCCTTTTCATCCAAGACCGGCAGCTGGCACTTATCCCAGCCGCCGGGTCTTCATCTGCCCACGATCATTTCTGAAGTCAAGACTCATTATCCAAACACCGTCCAGTCGACCGACCGTCATGCCCGGACCGACCCGAAGAACATCCATTTGCATGTTCTGACTCCAAAGACGTCCATAAACATTCCCCGAAAGACCGTGACGAACGTCCGGCCGTCCGTGGACCAGTCGCCGAAGCACACGAGCCAAAGGAACCGGCGGCTGGCATCAATACCGAAACCGGCGGCTGGAAGTTCAAAAAAGAGACGGGCGGTTCAAATCTCAGAAGTCGTAAAAACGCTCGGAACACTGTTCACGCGGGAAAAAAACCGTTGAAAAACACTATTCATCCCGAGACAAAGTTAACCGAAAAATCGAATTAAGCATAAACGAGATTCGGATTACTATTCACTGGTTTACTATTCATCGGGTCACTATTCACCGGCGGGCCAGATTTGGGTCAGAATGCACAGATGGATCACGGAAGACTCTCGGGCCGGAAATCGGGCCCAAAAAGCTTAGGTCGGCGGCTGGAAAGGAAGGACAAAGTCCCACATCGGAAATCTGAAGTCTTAGCCTCCTAGGATTGTCAGTCTATATATGTACGCTCATGTAAGGGTTAAATCCATCCCATCCGAGTATTAGGAGTTTAGCAATTTAAGACTATTCAGCTTTTGCTAATTTCCCTTGTACTTTCGGAAAACATCAATAAAATCTCTCTTTTGCATTTTCGGTCCTTTAGTTCTTTATAAATAGAATTTTCGAGCCCCCACTAAATATAAGTTTTAACAGTGTGAGTTTCGGCTCTCACACGATGTCCGACGCAGACCTCTACTCGTTGACCCAGGGACCAAATGAAAGCCTCCGCGACTTCATCGAAAAGTTCAAGACGATAATATCAAAAATTTACGGCTTAAGAGATAGCGCCGCCATAGACGCACTGAAGAAGTTCCTGTGGTACAATTCCAAGTATGGAGAGGAGCTAACCTTACGCCCCCCGGTAACCATCGAAGACGCCCTTCACCGCGCCTCAAATTTCGTGATCCACAAAGAAGATATGAAGGCTCCGAGTAGAAAACATCAACCATCAAAACCACCAACTAGGAGCACGGTGCAGCCCACCGACAGGAGGAGCGGACGAAGCAGCGGGAACGAAGAAACGAGCACGGGTGGAGGCCACAACTACCAAGTAAGCACGGAAAGGTCACCCGAAGACTCCGGAGCCGGAAAAGGATCATGGAACACCTGGACTCGCACGGGCTACGACGAGAAAGCGTACTGCACTTCCATAAAACCAAAGGCCAGTCGACCGAAAATTGCAGGACAATCGCGAGAAAGCTCACGGCGAAATTTTTGTCGGGAGAACTTGGAGGCGGAGTAACATTGGAAAGCCTCAGAGCAATAAATGAAACTGAAGAGGCCCAAGACGATCACCCTAACGGGGAGCTTCCCAAAACCAGCCCTGGAGACGCCTAAGCGAGGGAGGAGATCAAACGAAGATGTCCCTGCCGGAGACCGAAGAAGGATCCATATGATCATAGGAGCATCCCAATACTATCGGGATACGGTCGCGTCCATAAAAGCGTTCCTAAGAAGAGGAGACAAAGAATCTAATCTGCGAGCACCAATCGCTCAGAACAACGACCCGGTCGCATTCAATGAGAGCGATGCAGAAGGACTCGATCAGCCCCATGACGATCCGCTGGTGGTAGAACTCGATATCAGCGACTACGACGTGTCCAGAGTCTTAGTCGACACCGGAAGCTCCGTAGACGTGATATTTCGAGAGACGTGCGACGAGAATGAACATTGACCTCTCGATGGTAAAGCCGAACCCAAGGTCGCTAACCGGATTCTCTGGCGAGGTTACCACAACAGACGGAACAATCCAGCTCCCGGTCCAAGCTGGCGGGGTAACAAAGATCGTAAACTTCGCAGTGGCTAACCACCCCGCAATCTATAATGTGATCATGGGAACCCCGTGGATCAACTCGATGCGAGCAATCCCATCGACATACCACCTGTGCCTGAAATTCCCAACCCCGAACGGGATCAAGATGATCTGGGGAAACCAAAAGGTGGCTCGGATCTGCTTCCTGGCGGAACACAAGCTCTGAAACCCAAGAGCACCCCAGAGGGAAAATCCAAAGCGCAAAGATGCAGACGCGAGTCTAGAGCCACCAAACAAGGCAAGCAGAACCGAAAAATTCGAAGAAACCGAAGGTCTGCCCGCAAAGGACGAAAGCAACTCGGAAAAGCCAAAAATTATCGAAGAGGACGAGTCCAAGACCACAGAAGTCGTGAAGGACGATACCACACCTAGGGCCTAGCCTCGCTCGTTTTTTTTTTAAATAAAAAAAATGGAACTACGGGTGACTTGATCCCCTTTCACGAAGGGTACGTAGGCAGCTCGTCTAAAAAACGAGTTCAGTTGCCCCCCTCCATAAAAAAGGAGAGGGGGGGGAGTGGGTCCGTATATCCATACTCCCGCAAAGAGCCTAAGCGACACCACATTTTCGGGAAAAAGTTGAACGATGAACACTGGGACTTAGCATCTCACAACCCATCAAAAATTTGAATAATCTCTCGGGAATGCCGACTAAGGCGTGAACTCCAGATGAACACTGGGACTTAGCATCTCACAACCCATCCGGATAAACTGACGATCCACCAACGAACGAAGAAAAAGGGCGAACCACGGATGAACACCGGGACTTAACATCTCGCAACCCATCCAGGTTCGTTCCCCGACGATCAACTCGGACACGCTTTCAGGATTCACTCAAGTTTTCAAACAAATCCGTCTGTTGCTGGCCACAACAAGACATTCACATCTTAACCATGGTTCTTTCAACATCCCACAGTGGATAAAAGTAGCGCGCTATACAAATTTCCGGACTAATATCAGAAAGGCGTGACCTGATCAGGAATGCAGGAAGCGTCAGGACGATATTCTGTTTAGCTTATCTCCGGAGCGTCTTGTAAACTTGGGAATATTACAAGATGTCAACCGCACAAATAAGCTCTCCAAACCCAATAAACACCAAACAAGGAACGCTGGTCTTAACACATCTTGCAAAGGCGCAGTACCAAACCGGCTCTAGTACGAGATCTTAAACGCGTCTCATCCAAAGCGGAACGAAGAAACCAAATGCACCAAGTTTCCCGCAACAACAAAAAAAAACCCAGAAAGTATCCTCGATGATACACTGGTCCTAACAGTCGGCATGCCCGGCAAAGCATCCCCATCACAGCATTCAAGACTCAAGTCGATCAAATATTTAAAGACAGTCTAAAGACGATTAAAGACAATGCATAAAGAGTTCAACAAGGATTCAACGATCCCAAGATAGCAAGTACAACAAGGTTCAAAGAGACCCGAAATAACATAAGCGAAAATACAAATTACAAGTGCCATCCTAATCGGATTCAGCACCGAGATTATCATCGGGGACGCCAAGGTTGTAACCAACAGTGTCCGTCACTCCAGCGTCGGCAGCCTCAGCCTCAAGGAGATCAGGACAGCACTCGGAAAAGTACGGAGATACAGGCGAATAGACTAGCGTCCCGGAAAAACATCCAAACTCCGCTCGAAGCAACCCACATCACCAGTCCGAGCGTCATCTTTCGCTTGGTATTCGATCAGCTCCTTGGGGACATTAGTAAGGTTGGCATCAAGATCTTAAGCAGGATCAAATTCTCGGAGATCTCAGTAACCTCCGTCTCGATGCGGCATGACTTGGACAACCCGGCCAGAGAGGCCCTCACCTGCTGCAAACGAGCACGAAATGCCTCAACATCCTCTCATCTTTGCTGCATCCTAGCCTTCGAGATCCCTTTCTCGCAATCACGCCTCTCCCGCTCCAACGTGTTCGAAGAGATTTCGTTAGTCCCTTGTACTTGCGGACCTCTTCTTCGGATCATCAAGTTTTTCCTATCATCTTCAAGCTCCTTCCTCATAACTGCGGCTTCCTCGACGTTACGCCGAGCTTCATCAGCATGGCGCCGAGCCTCAAGCAGCGCACTCTCATGAGCCACCTTGGACGCATGCACGGCAGCGCAAAACTAAGAGAGCAAGACAAAAGAACACTTAGCTAAAAAATAATCAAAAGCGAAAAAGCTGTTAAGCATTGTTCTTGACCCGGATAGACTTAACCGGAAGATATTTCAAACTTGATCAGGATTTGAGTTAAGTGTTCGCGGTCCACTACGCGTGGTTTACTATTCATAGGTGGACAAAGTAGAGCTTGGACAGGATCATAGCAAATGGGGAAAAGTTGGAGTCATTGGGCCGCAGATCAGGCCCATAGAAGATTAGGTCGGCAGCTTGAGGCAAGAGCAATGTCTCCAACTTTTCATCCCAATAAGGAGTTTCATCCCAATTCGAGTATAAGAGTCTCTTGCAATATAAAACATTAAACTTTTGCAATTATTTTCTTGTACTTACAAAAATATCAAAAAAAATATCTTATTGCATTTTCGGTCCTTAAGTTCTTATACAATAGAATTTTCGAACCCCCATCAAATATAAGTTTTGACAGTGTGAGTTTCGGCTCTCACAAAAATTCAATTTTTTAATAAAAGAGGAAACTTTTCTTCAAAGAATCATCGTTTCCATATATCTTAATCTGAATAGAAGAGATTAGAAGAATTCCTTAGCAACATCAACATTAATGGCGATGCGTTTCAAGCCTCAATTCTTCTCATAGCCTATTATAATTTCATATACTAGTACCGTGTTCTCAACAGAAGTTGTTTGGTTCGAGAGCATCAGATCCGTAAGCAGAGGTTTGAGCCAAGAAACTAGGATTTTCGAGATCGTTTTGTAAATAGTGTTGCAACATGAGATGGGCCGATAATCTCCAATCCTCGAGGCACCCGTGTTCTTTGGCACTACAGCTTAGATCGAGAGAGAGCCAGAAGCCCTCTTTTCTTCATCCAAACATGGCTTCTGGCTCAGACCGAGAGAGAGAGCCAGAAGCCTCTTTCTTCATCCAAACATGGCTTTTGGCTCAGATCGTGAGAGAACCAGAAGCCCTCTTTACTTCATCCAGACATGGCTTCTGGCTCAGATCGAGGGAGAGCCAGAAGCCCTCTATACTTCATCCAGACATGGCTTCTAGCTCAGATCAAGAGAGAGCCAGAAGCCCTCTTTACTTCATCCAGACATGGCTCCTGGCTCAGATCGAGAGAGAGCAAGAAGTCCTCTTTTCATCATCAAGACATGGCGCCTGGCTCAGACAGAGAGAGAGCTAGGCGCCCTCTTTACTTCATCCAGACATGGCTTATGGCTCAGATCGAGAGAGAGCCAGAAGCCCTCTTTACTTCATCGAGACATGGCTTCTGGCTCACATCGAGAGAGAGCCAGAAGCCTTCTTCACTTCATCCAGACATGGCTTCTGGCTCAGATCGAGAGAGATCCATAAGCCGTCTGTACTTCATCCAGACATGGCTTATGGCTCAGATCGAGAGAGAGCCAGAAGCCCTCTTTTCTTCATCCAGACATGGCTTCTGGCTCAGACCGAGAGAGAGAGAGAGCCAGAAGCCCTCTTTACTTCATCCAGACATGGCTTCTGGCTCAGACTGAGAGCTTACCGATTGTTCAGAAGATGGGAGACAATGCTTACCGATTGGATCTTCAAGGTAAGTACAAAATTTCTCCTAGTTTTAACATTACTGACTTAATCCCTTAAGTTGCAGAAGATGCTGATTTGAGGACAAATCCTTTTCAACTGAGGGGGAATGATGTGATCTCGACCAGCGATCATGAGCTAGAACCAGAGCAAGCTGCTGGACTTGAGAATGAAGCTGCTGGACTTGAGACTGAAGCTGCTAGACTTGAAACTGAAGATGTTGGACTTGAAACTGATGCTGCTGGACTTGAACCCGAAGAAACAATGACTCGTGTTAGAACCAAGAAGTTACAAGAGGCCGTGAACACATTGCTTATTCCGCTAAGTCACAAAGCCAACAACATAGACCCTGAAGGAAGTACGGCAAAGGCGTTTGGATCCTTATACAAACTAAAGAAGGACATGAACCAGAACTTTTATAAGGTCCTTTATAAAATAGTCTTTTATAAGGTCGCTTATAAAATCGTCTTTTATAAGATCCCTTATAAAATCGTCTTTCATAAGGTTTCTCACAAACCTTATAAAAACGGGACAAGGAAGGAAAATCAAGACTGCAAGGATCTGAAGAGTTATTCCAAGAAGCTGAAGAGTCATTCGAACTTAGTTATTATTTTTGGTCTTTGTTTAAGTTTCCAAGTAATTTAATTCTCTGCACAAACTCTTAGATTTCTTTTCCTATAAAGTGAGCTCAATAGTCACAAAATAATCAATCAATTTTTCATCTTTGAGAGTTTTCTCTCGTTGTTCCTTTGTGAACTTTTCGATCAATTGATGTCATATCCAATCGATCACCCGGTTTATCAAGGACAGTCCATAGTGTTTGTGTGGCCATTCACTAATCGAAGAAGAAGACAGGGTCTTAAGATAGATCAGGTGAAGGGATCAAGCCCTTTGTTGGTTCTACATCAAGTCCAATCAACGATTCCACCGCCTCGTTCTGCTAATTCGTCTTAAGACAACTCAGGACTTGGGATCAAGCCCAATTTTGGTGTTGCACGAATTTGAAGAGTCAATGATTATCGCAGTTACCACCTTGGAGTGAAGCTTGGTTTGTGATCGATCTAGTTCATCAAAAGGCTGGTCATATCATATCAACAAAGCTCATGACTAAGTGTGCAGGTCGGTGGTAGCCTTGGGTAATGAATCTCCAACCTGAAATTTGTCCGTTTTTCTCTTGAGGTCGAGTTTTGTAGGAAGATAGTTGTTGAGATTAGCCTCAATATTCACATGTGAGAGGTGGATATCAACAAGATCAATGGAGAAGTCACCAACTTCTATTGGAACACCAAACAGACTAGCAACCCAGCTTAGTCACTCCAGTGTGCGGAACTCCAAGGGAACTCCTTTGAGGTGCACCATGATGGGAATAGATGGAAGAGACAGTGTGATGGCTGAGTGACAAGAAGCCTCTGCTGCAACATGAAACATTGTTTCTCCCACATACCAAATACGTTTCTCCAAAAAGTTTCCCTAATATAGTGATTAGTAATACTTACGAGCATTGATCCAGCAGATGTGTTGAGGTGAATTTCAACAAATGCTCCTTTTCCCCTAGATGATTGAGGACGTTTTGGATGTATCTAAGTGGCGGAAGGCGACCACAGAAGTACCATATAAGAAAATATCTATGATACTCTACACCTCTAACAAAGATTTCATCAGGAATTATAATTTCCAGGATAGTGTGATTCATGATAATAGTAGAGGATTGTTTTGGTTAGGTTTCTGCTACACGTTTTTGGAGTTTGGTGGCTAAGTTCTCTGTTACTTTGTAATGTACTTTCAAATGTGGGGATTGGGGGAGACTTTGTGGTTGATGGTTGTGTTGTGTCCAAAGGGGGAGCAGATTTTGTCGTATAAGGTTTTGGAACAGTATTTGTCGGTAGAGGGTTTTTTGCTTTTGGAAGTTGGGTTGAGGACAAATTTGTCAAATCTGAGGGTAGATTTGTTGGTTTTGAGGTAGAAGCTGTAAAAGTAGCTGGGTTGGTCTTTAAAGGAGAAGAAGGCTGGGGCCAACCGTAAGATATAGTTTTGAAATAGTAGTTTGGGATTCAGTTCTAGATCCGATGTATGGAAACCATTATTAGTTTAACTCATTTCAGATCAATCCTTGAGCCTACTCAACTGCCAGCATCATCTTATACCACTATTTGGATCCATGGGTTCACAGTCTTTAGATGCCCTCAAACCATCTCCTCGTCAATGTCAATGGTCTCTCTGCCATCGCCTTCCGATATCATTAAGATCCTCCTCAAACTCAACCCAAATAAGGCCCTTGGCCCTGATGGTCTCAGTTCAGGATTTTATAAGGCTGCTTGGGAGATCATTGGAAGTGAAATCATTGCTTCGATTTCTCATTCTTCATCTCTGGTTTCTCCCCGACTGCTACAAACGCAACTAGCTGTAGTGCCAAAGAACACGAGTGCTTCGAAGATTGGAGATTATCGGCCCATCTCATGTTTAATACTATTTACAAATCAATCGAATATCCTAGTTTCCGGCTCAAACCTCTGCTTCCGGATCTGATGCTCTCGAACCAAACAGCTTTTGTCCAAGACTGCCTTCTGGTTGTGAACACGGTACTAGCATATGAAATTATAATAGGCTATGAGAAGAATAGAGGCATGAAACACATCGCCACTAAGGTTGATATTGCTAAGGATTTCTTTCTGATTCATTTAAGGAACTTACAAAAGATGGGTTGAGGCCTGTATGTGCACTCCAAGCTTCACCATCAGTTATAATGGGACAACATAGGGTCATTTCAAAGGAAATTGTGGACTGCGACAAGGGGATTGTTGGGGTCAAAACCCACTCCTCGGAGATTGAAGGACCAAGAAACCAGACATTAACACACAAAGACTAGAAGAGACTATATTCTCCTTAGTCTATGCGCCACTTTCTCCGGAAGGAAGCAAGGCGCCACATTCCTTGCCTCATGGCCAAGGCGCCACTTTCTCCCGAAGAAAGCAAGGCGCCACATTCTTTGCTTCATGGCCAAGGCGCCACTTTCTCCCGAAGAAGGCAAGGCGCCACATTCTTTGCCTCATGGCCTAGGCGCCACTTTCTCCCGAAGAAAGCAAGGTGCCACATTCTTTGCCTCATGGCCAAGGCGCCACTTTCTCCGAAGAAAGCAAGCCGCCACATTCTTTGCCTCAGTCCAAGGCGCCACTTTCTCCCAAAGAGATCAAGGTGCCACATTCTCCTCAGTCCAAGGCGCCACTTTCTCCCGAAGAGAGCAAGGCGCCACATTCTCCTCAGTCCAAGGCGTCATTTCTCCCGGAGAGAGTAAGGCACCACATTCTCCTCAACGTCCAAGGCGCCACATTCTTCGTGGCCAAGGCACCACAATCTTCATGGCCAAGGCGCCACATTCTCATAAAAATAAACGGGCGCCTTGAGTTCGTAAAAAGAAACGGGCGCCTTGAGATCGTAAAAAGAATTGGGCGGCCTGAGGATTTTATTCGGAACGACCGGGTTCGGGACACTGTTCACACGGAGTTTCCTGTAAAAAATAATGTTCATGGAAAACACTGTTCACGAACCGGATTAAAAGGCTGAAGATCAGTTGAGTCGTAAGTCGGAGTCAAAACACTGTTCACAAAACACTATTAATGTACCGACGGAAACCGGGAAAATAATCCAATCGCAGCGAAAAACCGAGATTACAATAGAACGACTCGGATCGGAGGCGAACTGGGCCAAGAATGGACTGGACGGAGACATGTCGAGAAACTGGGCCGCGGATCGAGCCCGAATAAGTTGAAGTCAGAGGAAGTTAATAATTTCAACATCCCACATCGCTAATGGCTGCCTTCAGCGCCCTAGGATGTCCAGTATATATACATATGTTTGTACTAAGTTTAGATCATCCAATCTCGAGTATAAGAGCTTTCGCATTATAAGACATTAAGCGTTTGTGAGTTTTCTTATACTTCGACAAAATCATCTCAATAAAATCATCTTTTCAATTTCGGTCATCGAGTTCTCATAAAATAGGATTTTCGGACCCCCACAAATTATAAGTTTTTGATAGTGTTAGTTTCGACTCTCACAGTTTGGCGCCGTCTGTGGGGATGATAAATATTCTAAACCCTAAGGACAAGAGGATACGAGAAAGAAAACGATGTCAGCGGACGACGCAACTGGAGACGGAAACGCCCAACCAACCGGGACGGCCGGAGCGGGAGGAGACGCGGCGGCAATAGCCGAGCTCAAGACCTTGCTGGCCGCAGTCATTGAAAAGCAAGCCCAGCGAGACAAGACGGTGGATGAGGAACTAGCGGCGATCCGGGACGAGAACCAAACCGGAGGAATCCCACCAAGAGGAGGCCCCAGGAGGTACCGCCGGACTATCGAAGCACGACGTTTCCGATTCACGCCACAGGCGGATGCCCCAGGAGGCCAGAATTAGAAGGAACAGACCCCGGTAGGGCCAAGAGCAGACCAAACCGTACCACCGCCGCTGAAGCAAAAAAGCTCCGTAAAACAAACGACAGACCAGCCGGATTCAACAGTAACCCACGGCGAAAAAGAAGGAGCTGACGCAAACGAGACCGACCAAGAAGTGGACGAGACCGATGAAGAAATGGACCTCACCGAGGAAGAAGAAACCTACTCTGGGTAAAGCAACGAATGGAAGCCGAAGATCTGGAGAAGACGTGACGGTCAGGCCGAGGAGCCCATAACATAAGCCGGAAAAGCGAAATGGACGAGCTCCGAGCCCAGCTGGACTTCACGACGAATCAAATGAAGGAAGTCAAGTCGCAAGTCCACAAGGCCATCAGCGCGGTACCGGAGATCGACCGAGTCCTGGAAGAAACCCAAAAGGTCCCGTTTACATCAAATATCACCAACGTGAAGCCTTCCGATCCAGGGAAGATCCGGCTCGCCTTCAACGATGGAACAACAGACCCGAAGGCTCACACGACAGACAGCCTTACGAATCGCCATGTGCAGAGCCAATTCAAGAAGGAAGAAAGGGATGCAGGATTCTGCCTCCTCTTCGTCAAACATCTGAAGGGAGCGGCCTTGACGTAGTTTTCGCGCTTGGAAAGAGACTCGATCGACAACTTTGCTCAGCTGTCCTCAGAGTTCTTAAAGCACTGTTCACTCTTCATAAGCCGTTCGATGTGTTGGGGTCGAAATCCCCTCCTCGAAGATTGACGGAACGAGAAGTCAAGGTCGAGATCAAATCCGAACATGGACCGGACAAGCTAAGGCAAACTGCCCACGATCCGTCCAAGATACGAACTGGCGGCTGGGATGAGTGCCAGCCGCCGGGTCTTCTTCGCCCAAGACCGGATGCTGGGATGAGTGCCAGCCGCCGGGTCTCCTTCGTCCAAGTCCGGCGGCTGGGATGAGTGCCAGCCGCCGGGTCTCCTTTGCCCAAGACCGGCGGCTGGGATGAGTGCCAGCCGCCGGGTCTCCTTCGTCCAAGTCCGGCGGCTGGGATGAGTGCCAGCCGCCGGGTCTCCTCGTCCAAGACCGGCGGCTAGGACTTATCCCAGCCGCCGGGTTTTCTTCGTCCAAGACCGGCGGCTGGCACTTATCCCAGCCGCCAGGTCCTCTTCATCCAAGACCGGCGGCTGGCACGAGACCCGAAGGCTCACACGACAGACAGCCTTACGAATCGCCATGTGCAGAGCCCAATTCAAGAAGGAAGAAAGGGACGCAGGATTCTGCCTCCTCTTCGTCAAACATCTAAAAGGAGCGGCCTTGACGTGGTTTTCACGCTTGGAAAGAGACTCGATCGACAACTTTGCTCAGCTGTCCTCAGCGTTCTTAAAGCACTGTTTACTCTTCATAAGCCGTTCGATGTCCGACGCAGACTTCTACTCATTGACCCAAGGACCAAACAAAAGCCTCCGCGATTTCATCGAAAAGTTCAATATGATAGTATCAAAAATCGATGACTTAAGCGACAGCGCCGCCATAGACGCACTAAAGAAGTCCCTGTTGTACAATTCCAAATATCGAGAGGAGCTAACCTTACGCCCCCCGGTAACCATCGAAGACGCCCTTCACCGCCTCAAACTTCGTGATCCATGAAGAAGATATGAAGGCTCTGACCAAAAAGCTTCAAGCATCAAAGCCGCCGACTAGAAGCACGGTGCAGCCCACCGACAGAAGGAGCGGACGAAGCAGCGGGAATGAAGAAACAAGCACGGGCGGAGCCCACAATTATCAAGTAAGCACCGAAAGGTCTCCGAAGAACCCGGAGGCGGAAAAGGATCATGGAACACCTGGACTCGCACGGGCTACGATGAGAAAGCGTACTGCACCTTCCATAAAACCAAAGGCCAGTCGACCGAAAATTGCACGACAATCGCGAGAAAGCTCACGGCGAAATTTTTGTCGGGAGAACTTGGAGGCGGAGTAACATTGGAAAGCCTCAGAGCAATAAATGAAACTGAAGAGGCCCAAGACGATCACCCCAACGGGGAGCTTCCCCAAAACCAGCCCTGGAGACGCCTAAGCGAGGGAGGAGATCAAACGAAGATGTCCCTGCCGGAGACCGAAGAAGGATCCATATGATCATAGGAGAATCCCAATACTGTCGGGATACGGTCGCGTCCATAAAAGCGTTCCTAAGAAGAGGAGACAAAGAATCTAATCTGCGAGAACCAATCGCTCAGAACAACGACCCGGTCGCATTCAATGAGAGCGATGCAGAAGGACTCGATCAGCCCCATGACGATCCGCTGGTGGTAGAACTCGATATCAACGACTACGACGTGTCCAGAGTCTTAGTCGACACCGGAAGCTCCGTAGACGTGATATTTCGAGAGACGTTGCGACGAATGAACATTGACCTCTCGATGGTAATGCCGAACCCAAGGTCGCTAACCGGATTCTCTGGCGAGGTTACCACAACAGACGGAACAATCCAGCTCCCGGTCCATGCTGGCGGGGTAACAAAGATCGTAAACTTTGCAGTGGCTAACCACCCCGCAATCTATAATGTGATCATGGGTACCCCGTGGATCAACTCGATGCGAGCAATTCCATCGACATACCACATGTGCCTGAAATTCTCAACCCCGAACGGGATCAAGATGATCTGGGGAAACCAAAAGGTGGCTTGGATCTGCTTCCTGGCGGAACACAACCTCCGAAACCGAGAGCCCCCCAGAGGGAAAATCCAAAGCGCAAAGATGCAGACGCGAGTCTAGAGCCACCAAACAAGGCAAGCAGAACCGAAAAATTCGAAGAAACCGAAGGTCTGCCCGCAAAGGACGAAAGCAACTCGGAAAAGCCAAAAATTATCGAAGAGGACGAGTCCAAGACCACAGAAGACGTGAAGGACGATACCACACCTAGGGCCTAGTCTCGCTCGTTTATTTTTTTTAAATAAAAAAAACGGAACTACGGGTGACTTGATCCCTTTTCACGAAGGGTACGTAGGCAGCTTGTCTAAAAAACGAGTTCAGTTGCCCCCCTCCATAAAAAAGGAGAGGGGGGGGAGTGGGTTCGTATATCCATACTCCCGCAAAGAGCCTAAGCGACACCACATTTCGGAAAAAGTCTGAACGATGAACACTGGGACTTAGCATCTCACAACCCATCAAAAATTTGAATAATCTCTCGGGAATGCCGACTAAGGCGTGAACTCCGGATGAACACTGGGACTTAGCATCTCACAACCCATCCGGATAAACTGACGATCCACCCAACGAACGAAGAAAAGGGCGAACCACGGATGAACACCGGGACTTAACATCTCGCAACCCATCCAGGTTCGTTCCCCCGACGATCAACTCGGACACGCTTTCAGGATTCACTCAAGTTTTCAAACAAATCCGTCTGTTGCTGGCCACAACAAGACATTCACATCTTAACCATGGTTCTTTCAACATCCCGCAGTGGATAAAAGTAGCGCGCTATACAAATTTCCGGACTAATATCAGAAAGGCGTGACCTGATCGGGAATGCAGGAAGCGCCAGGACGATATTCTTTTTAGCTTATCTCCCGGAGCGTCTTGTAAACTTGGGAATATTACAAGATGTCAACCGCACAAATAAGCTCTCCAAACCCAGTAAACGCCAAACAAGGAACGCTGGTCTTAACACATCTTGCAAAGGCGCAGTACCAAACCGGCTCTAGTACGAGATCTTAACGCATCTCATCCAAAGCGGAACGAAGAAACCAAATGCACCAAGTTTCCCGCAACAACAAAAAAAACCCAGAAAGTATCCTCGATGATACACTGGTCCTAACAATCGGCATGCCCGGCAAAGCATCCCCATCACAGCATTCAAGACTCAAGTCGATCAAATATTTAAAGACAGTCTAAAGACGATTAAAGACAATGCATAAAGAGTTCAACAAGGATTCAACGATCCCAAGATAGCAAGTACAACAGGGTTCAAAGAGACCCGAAATAACATAAGCGAAAATACAAATTACAAGTGCCATCCTAATCGGATTCAGCACCGAGATTATCATCGGGGACGCCAAGGTTGGAACCGACATTGTCCGTCACTCCAGCGTCGGCAGCCTAACCCTCAAGGGGATCAGGACAGCACTCGGAAAAGTACGGAGATACAGGCGAATAGACTAGCGTCCCGGAAAAAACATCCAAACTCCGCTCGAAGCAACCCACATCACCAGTATGAGCGTCATCTTTCGCTTGGTATTCGATCAGTTCCTTGGGACATTAGTAAGGTTGGCATCAAGATCCTTAAGCAGGATCAAATTCTCGGAGATCTCGGTAACCTCCGTCTCGATACGGCATGACTTGGGCAACCCGGCCAGAGAGGCCCTCGCCTGCTCCAAACAAGCACGAAACGCCTTAACATCCTCCCATCTTTGCTGCTTCCTAGCCTTCACAATCCCTTTCTCGCAATCATGCCTCTCCCGCTCCAATGTAGCCCGAAGGGACCTCATTATTCCCTTGTACTTACGGGACCTCTTCTTCTTGTCATCAAGCTTCTTCCTTTCATCGTCGAGCTCCTTCCTCAGAGCTGCTGCTTCTTTGGCGTGACGCCGAGCTTCATCAGCATGGCGCTGAGCCTCAAGCAACACAGTCTCATGATCTACCTTGGACGCATGCACAGCAACACAAAACTAAAAGAGCAAGACAAAAGGACACTTAGCCAAAAAATAATCAAAAGCAAAACACAAGTGTCTGGAAAAATCCAAAAGAACGTACCGATACGCCTGAGAGGCCATGTACCCATAAGAGGCTGGATGATCCCAAGAAGGGACAATCCCCGAGGACGAATCACTAAGCCAGGCAGCAACCCTCATCGAATCGGAATGATCTCCGCTGGCAGGCTTGCTGGCGTCAAACGAGAAGCTAGACTCGGGAACTCCAGCCGGCTCAGATCGAGCACAACGTGCTCCCCTCGGCTTGACAGACTTCTCAGCAACTCCTTTGCCCTTATCAGACACGGAAGATCATTTCCTCCGCGGAGGACGAGAGTTAGGCAGGCCGCAAACCACCACGCCGGGAGGGACGATCGCACGCACCTCCGGGACTTGAACAGACGAGCCGCCCTCCTCATGACAGGAACGAGGACTGCTGCGAATCTCGGACACTTCGGCTTGGGAGGCGGCTTGTTTCTTGGACTTGCGAAGGTTGCGAACACCCTCCATTCCTGGATAACTGATCAGATCGCGGAACTCGGACCCTTTGATCGGGAGCTCTTTCTTAAGGATGAGTCATGCCTCCAGAAATCGAGTCCAACGACCGGCGTTCTGCAGTCAACCTTCTTTAAACAAAGGGTCTTGATAACCTCGTCGTAATTAAGTGGAAAGTGCGGAAGGACGATCGGAACTGCAAAACACACGACAAGGCAAAACATGTTAGAACATTCACAAAGAAACACAATGGCACAAGTGCACAAACAATCAGCTACCACATTCATCCCACGCGGGCTGCATTCTCCCCGCATAATACTCGCCAACAGCGGCGGAATTCGCAGAAACGTAGAAAAACTTATCCCTCTTCGCCTTGCAATGATTGTCAAGACCAATAGAAAAAAGAGCGAAGAGATTAGCATTGAAGGCGATCAAATAGGACATTGATCCGGATTTCTTCGCCAAAAAGCAATTCAGTAGATGGGAAAGTCTCAGGTCCGCCCCAGTTTCGATTCCCCGGACTACAGCCGCAATTAAATGACGAAGCGATTGGGGAAGAAACTGTGAGAGCGCATTCCTTTGATGCCTCGCGAACTGTATAACTAACTTCGGGATCGGAAATTACATAAAGGACTTATAAAACATATCCTCGTACATGGCAAAGTATCCAGCCGGGCAGCGATCTATGCTCTCGCCATCTCTAGGAAGATCAAACTCCACCACCTCAGGAACGAAGCACTTGCATCTCAAGTCGTTTAGAGATTCCTTCATGGACAAAGTAGATCCGGCCGGGACAAGCTTCCTTCGCCTAGCGTATGCTTTAGAAGATATTGGAGCCGGGACACTTACAGTTGGGAATTCAACAACAAAGTATGCATCCCTTCCCCAGGAGAAATAGGCTCCCACTTAACCGGATTATAATCCGAAGATTGCATATCCGGAACTTGGCCATCCTGTCCATGTTCCGCTTCGCCGCTAGGCATAACAAAACTGTCGCCAACAGATGGAAGTTGGCCCGTCTCATGAGCCAAGCCGCTACTCCCAAAAGGGGAAGGCAAACCGCCACTTTCACCTACGGGATCTAAGGCGCCAGTTTCCTCTGGGCCATGCAAGCCGCTAGTAACCTCTTGGTTCGGAACGCCGTCCGGACCATACGAGGGCGTCTGATCGTACCCATCTATCGAAGGAAGATGACTAAAGTCAACACTCCAGCATTGCCCATCGCTAGAATCAAACAGCTCGTTAACTAATTCAGCGTCGAAATGCTCATCTTGACGGACATGAACCGGATCCACCTCGAAGTTCGGGATGTTGTCAAGAAAAGCATAAACGAACCCGGCGAATTCGTACCTCCAGCATACCCGTACGGAGAACCAGACTTTTCAAACAAAACAAAGGAAAAACAAAAGTTTAAGAGATAGAAAGAAGAGAGAGAAGTTACCTTAAGCAAACTTGCAAATTGTGAGAAATGATGCAAACACAGCGGGACCGTACGGGAGAACTCCAAACCGCCCCTTTCTTTTAAGCAAGGCGCCGGATTCTTTTCCATACGTTCGACTCGCCACAAGGCACGCTATCTAGGCCCTCAGTCCATCAATCCCGATAAAGCTCTACTCAAAGCTCATGTCTTCGGCAAGCAGAAGCAACGAGCTGGGGGGCTAACTGTTGGGGTCAAAACCCACTCCTCAGAGATTGAAGGACCAAGAAACCAGAAATTGACACACAAAGACTAGAAGAGACTATATTCTCCTTAGTCAAGGAGACACTTTCTCCGGAAGGAAGCAAGGCGCCACATTCCTTGCCTCATGGCCAAGGCGGCACTTTCTCCGAAGAAAGCAAGGCGCCACATTCTTTGCCTCATGGCCAAGTCGCCACTTTCTCTCGAAGAAAGCAAGGCGCCACATTCTTTGCCTCATGGCCAAGGTGCCACTTTCTCCCGAAGAAAGCAATGCGCCACATTCTTTGCCTAATGGCCAAGGCGCCACTTTCTCCCGAAGCAAGCAAAGCACCACATTTTTTGCCTCATGGCCAAGGCGCCACTTTCTCCCAAAGAAAGCAAGGCGCCACATTCTTTGCCTCATGGCCAAGGCGCCACTTTCTGCCTCATGGCCAAGGCGCCACTTTCTCCCGAAGAAAGCAAGGCGCCACATTCTTTGCCTCATGGCCAAGGTGCCACTTTCTCCCGAAGAAAGCAAGGCGCCACATTCTTTGCCTCATGGCCAAGGCGCCACTTTCTCCCGAAGAAAGCAAGGCGCCACATTCTTTGCATCATGGCCAAGGCGCCACTTTCTCCCGAAGAGAGCAAGGCGTCACGTTCTCCTCAGTCGAAGGCGCCACTTTCTCCCGAAGAGAGCAAGGCGCCACATTCTCTAAGGCACCACATTCTTCATGGCCAAGGCGCCACAATCTTCATGGCCAAGGCGCCATATTCTCATGAAAAGAAACGGGCGCCTTTAGTTCGTAAAAAAAACGGGCGCCTTGAGATCGTAAAAATTCTGTTCACGAAAAACACTGTTCACAAACCGGATTAAAAGGCTGAAGATCGTTGAATCGTAAGTCGGAGTCAAAACACTGTTCATGTACCGACGGGAACCGGGAAAAGAATCCAATCGCAGCGAAAAACCGAGATTACAATTGACCGAGTCGGACCGGAGGCGAACTGGCCAAGAATGGACTGGACGGAGACATGTCAAGAAACTGGGCCGCGGATCGAGCCCGAATCGGTTGAAGTCGGCGGAAGTAAATGATTTCAACGTCCCACATCGCTAATGGCTGCCTTCAGCGCCCTAGGATGTCCAGTATATATATACATATGTTTGTACTAAGTTTAGATTCATCCAATCTCGAGTATAAGAGCTTTCGCATTATAAGACATTAAGCGTTTGCGAGTTTTCCTGTACTTCGACAAAATCATCTCAAATCATGTTTTCAATTTCGGTCCTCGAGTTCTCATAAAATAGGATTTTCGGACCCCCCACAAGTTATAAGATTTTGATTGTGTTAGTTTCGACTCTCACAGGGATGAACTATCCCCTTACCATTTCATCATCGTCATGAACTGTCTCTCCCTTTTGCGTCAGAAAATGGTGAAATTGGCTATAATCAGAAACGCAAAAGGTATAAACTCATGCACCTATGCTTCGCAGATGATCTCCTTCCTATTTTGCGTCACTTCCAATTTCTCTCGGGTCTTGCTTTAAGTGTGCAGAAAACAACTTTTTACTCAGCTGGCCTTTCTCAATAGGAAATTGATCTCATTTGCTTCTCCAGTTGTCTAATGCATGGTAGTCTACCTATCCGCTATCTAAGAGTTCCTATAACGCCCAAAAAACTATCCCTTGCAAACTGTGAGCCACTGATAAATCAGGTCAAAACTCGGGTAAATACCTGGAGTGGTCGTAGTCTCTCTTTCGCAGGTCGGCTCCTCTTCATAAACACAGTTATTGCGGAATAACCAACTTCTGGTGTTCTAAAATGGTTCTCTTCGACTCATGAGGCCTTCCACTGCTTCGGCGATGCTCCAAAATGGTTCGACTCCAGATCCTTCTTCCTTAAGCCATCTTCATCACTCGCACAACTGATCGACACAGCCGACTTATAATTCAGCACTAATCGACCTTTGATCTTCTTTCAATGGGCATGGTTCAATGTTAATCTTCTTCTGCAGTCTTTCTTTCCTTACTCTTTTGGGCTTCAATTAAACTCTATTGGGCTACTATTAATCTCGTGAAAGCCGAAAGTTATGCTTGTAATTTTTCTTTTCATTTATGCAAATTTAAATTGAAAACCTTCTTGCAGAAAAAAAATAGAGTTGTTGTGTATATGGACAAAAATTCATTTATAAATTTTGGGAAGGTCTTCCTAAAATTAGGAACGAGAAGGAATCATGTTTAATAAATACTCTTTGTGAATTGTGTAACATTATAGGATTAAGAGGAATTCAATATTCTCATTCATTCCAATTATTTCTACGTGTGCTTCCTAATTTTGAGTTGTTGTGTGTATATTATATATATATACATATATGTTGGGGTCAAAACCCACCCCTCAGAGATTGATGAACCAAGAATTCTAAATATTTACACAAAAGACTTGTCCAAAGACCAAACCAGCTCGCGAACTCACTCCAAGGATGATTAGCCGAACGGAAGACGCGTCCAAGACCAAAACAGCTTGCCAACTCCATCTTAAAGAAAGATTGGGCGACATAACATCAATATTTTCCACTCTACTCAATCCAAGCAACAAACCATACTATTCACGAAACAATGTGCACACAAGTACTGTTGATGAAACACTGTTCACACATGTACTGTTTACGAAACATTGTTCACGCGCATACTGTTTACAAAATACTGTTCATGCGCATACTGTTCACGAAACACTTTTCATGTGCATAGTGTTCAAGAAATACTATTTACGGAAGATGGGCCTCAGGTCAAGCCCAAGACAATCAAAGTCATTAAACTACAAGACTTACGAACGTCCCACCTCAAAAGTAGCTCTCCTCATCGTCCCAAGTCTACCAGTATATATATGATAGCTTGTACTAGGTTAAATCCAGCTAATTCAGAGTATTAGGGCTTTCGAATTATAAGACACTAAGCTTATACGAGAATTCTTGTACTTTGACAAAAAAGATCAATAAAGAAATCAGTTTTCAATTTCGGTCATCGATTTCGTATCATATTGGATTTTCAAGCCTCGACTTATTATAAGTTTTGATTATGTGAGTTTGGATTCTCACAGTTTAGCGCCGTCTGTGAGGACGAGAAACATTCTAAACCCTAAGGATAAGAGGATACGAGGAAGAAAGCGATGACTGAAGAAACGATGTACTGGAGCTATACAAGTGGAGACCACATCGGACAATGTCATTCAAAGGAAGTGAAGCCGTCGAAATAGACCACCCTCAGGCCTACCCGTTCGTCATAAACCTTTTAATCGGAGACCATGACATACCGAGTGTGACGCCCCCGAACCGGATTAGATATGCCCGAACACACGGCCAATCAAACAAGAACACCGAGTCCAGCACATATCCAAACCGTTCCGGAGACGCCACAAAAGCCGGGGTTAACCAGATAGTCCAGCCCGTCTCGAAGGTCATCGAGCTTAAGGCAGGTCCATCCGACTAAGTCCGACCCCCACCACCGAAGGTCAGGGCTTGCCAACCCATCCCCTTCGACAGTGAGTTGTGAACATGTTCGGACTAAACAATTCATCTCAGCGGAAGTAAAACACAATATAACTAAGTGTAAGAGGTTTAGACAAACGATCCTTTTATTGATTTCTTAATGGTTTATTACAAGGAGTTCTTAAAGAACAAAACGAAACAACGTACATTTTTAAAACATGCCATGGGCCTTACACCTAAAAACGACACTGACTCTTAAAACCAAAAGACACAGCTTTTCCTCTTATTCAAACTTACTATACACATCTTGAAAAGCTTCACGAGTTGTCCGATCCTAAGCACGCCCATTGCTCACAACCGCCTAAGGGTTCCTGCAAGGGGAAAGGGGAAACGAAAATGGGGTAAGTAATCGGGAGATTACTTAGTGAGTTTCAGGACTCACGAACGAGACAACAAATACCCCAACACCCAGGACAAAACGCACACAACTAGACCAAGCAATAGCCGAAGCAACATTAATTAAAAAATAGCTGAAGCATGCAACTTAAGTTATAAGATCAACTCATTCACTTCACATGCGTGGGCACTGATATCTCAAAGCGTGTTGTATTTCCCCATGAACCTTCCCAACATTTGCCATCCATGATAAACAAGGCGGGATTCATAGCTCTACCGTGTGCCCACAAAGGGATCCCCCACGGTAAGCCTACTGAGTGCCACAAAGGGATCCCCCTCAGCGACACAGCCCGTCGGGTCTTCCCACTACGTGACGACAATTGGGAAACACAAGCACACCACCACTAAACCGAATCCACGGTTCCGCCAACACACCACATCACTCTTTCACTTGGTCACGACAGATCACATGTTGGGGTCAAAACCCCCTCCTCGGAGATCGATAGAACGAGAACTCAAGATCAAGATCAAACGGCTGGACTTGTCCCGAACCAAGTTCCAGCCGCCCAGTATCTCTTTACCAAACTTTGGCGGCTGGACTTGTCCTGAACCAAGCTCCAGCCTCCAAACATCTTTGCATCAAGACATGGCGGCTGAACTTATCCCTTGCATCACGCTTCAGCCGCCCAGCGTCTTCCCAATCAGTACATGGCGGCTGAACTTATTCCGAGCATCACGCTTCAGCCGCCCAGCGTCTTCTCAAGCAGTGCATGGCGGCTGAACTCATCCCGAGCATCATGCTTCAGCCGCCCAGCATCCTGTCAAGCAGTGCATGGCGGCTGGACTTGTCCCGAACCAAGCTCCAGCCGCCCAACATCTTTGCATCAAGACATGGCGGCTGAACTCATCCGAGCATCATGCTTCAGCCGCCCAGCATCCCGTCAGGCAGTGCATGGCGGCTGGACTTGTCCCGAACCAAGCTCCAGCCGCCCAGCATCTTTGCATAAAGACATAGCGGCTGAACTTATCCCGAGCATCACGCTTCAGCCGCCCAGCGTCTTCTCAATCAGTTCATGGCGGCTGAACTCATCCCGAGCATCATGCTTCAGCCGCCCAGCATCCCGTCAAGTAGTGCATGGCGGCTGAACTCATCCGAGCATCCCGCTTCAGCCGTCCATCATGCTTCAGTCAGTGCACGGCGGCTGGACTTATCCCGAGCCAGTCCAGCCGTCCATCGTCCTTCCTTCGAGCATAATCCCGGGCTACGATCAATCCAAGGCAAGATGTCTGTACGTTCTGATCCCGAGTTTTGGCCAACAGCCCAAGATCATTGACCAACAGCCCACGAGCTTTGGCCACCCGCCTGTGGACCTTGGTCAGCCGCCCATGCATACCAGGCAGAGAGCGGGAAGCTGAACATCAACACACGAGGTGGGCGGCTGAAGGTTCAAAGAGAGAAAAAGGGGAGGTTCGGTTTCGGAAATCATAGAAATGTTCGGAACACTGTTCACGCGGGAAAACCGTTAAAATGCTGTTCATGAAACACTATTCATCCCGAAAAAAGGTTAACCAAAAAAGAGAGCTTGACCATATAAGTGACTTTCTCAACTTATTTTGCAGAAAAAGTGACCCAACTTGCAAGGTGCACTTTCTGTGGGTAAATTTACTCTTAAAGCCCTTAGTTATACGTGGACGTACACAAAGGGGAACACATATTTTATGTACGTACACGCATAGAAGGAAGGTGATAGTAATATAAGGATGTACAAGGAGCATTAAAGTGGTCGTACATAAACCACTCGGTAGGTGAGGCATGGATCATACATGTGGTGATTACTAGACATTGTTCGACCATGACCTACAATAGAGAGTGTGAGAACATATGTCAGTGAACATGAAAAACGAGAAGGGTAAAGCTTTTCAGTGAATAGACATTGTTCGATCATGGCCCTCTTCTCCATCCATACCTTCATTCGCCACAGCCTGGTTGGACGCAACTTGTCGGTGATCATTAGACATTGTTCGACCATGACCTGCAATGGAGAGTGTGAGAATATAGGCCAGTAAACATAAAAAATGAGAAGGATAAAGCTTTTCAGTGAATAGATATTGTTCGAACATGACCTTTTTCTCCATCCACGCCTTTATTCGCCACATTCTGGTTGGACGCAACATTGTTCGAACATGACCCTCTTTTCCATCCAAGGGTATATTCAGAATAAAATTTGTAAAGACAAGAGAAAAGTCACCTCATACATGGAAGTGTGTTTTTTTGACACTAAAAGTTTAGAAAGTGTGTTTGTAGGCAATTTTCTCACCAAAAAATCAATCTACGCTTAATTGAGATCCGGTTTACTATTCATCGGGTTACTATTCACGGATTAATATTCATCGGTTACTATTCACGGGTTATTGTTCATCGGGCATTATCATCTAAAATCGGGCCGGACCAAAATCAGATTATGTGACGGACCGCTGAAGATTTCGGGCCGGGAATCGGACCCAAAGGACTAGGTCGGCGGCTGGAACGAAGGAACAAAGTCCCACATCGCCGAGAAAGAGTTTTAGCCTCCTAGGTCTCCTAGTATAAATGTAGACGCTTGTACTAGGTTCAGATCATCCAAAATCCGAGTATTAAGAGCTTTAGCATTATAAGACTTATTAAAATAGAATTTCTGAGCCTCCATAAATTATAAGTTTTGACAGTGTGAGTTTCGGCTCTCACAGTTTGGCGCCGCCTGTGGGGACGAGAAATATTCTTAACCCTTAGAACGAGAGGATACGAAAAGAAGACGATGACCAGAAGAACCGACGATATCATCAACCAACCGGCCCGAGCAGCCACGGGAGCACCCGTAGGAGGAATTCCCGCCGTCGGAACATCAGCGGCCGGAACTGGAGCGACTGCCGCCGGAACATCCGCGGCCAGAGCAATCGGAATCGGAACGGCCGGAACCTCCGCCAACGCGCTATCCAGATTCTGGATGCCTACCGAAGACCCGGTCATAACAGAAGCGGCCAACACCGGTCCCTCCGGTCTAGCTCAGGTCATCTCGGCAATTGGTGAGCTAAGGAACATGATAGCTGAACTCGCAGAGCGGCAAAACAGGCAAGAAAGAGCGGCCGCAGCTTCCCAAGAGCTAGCACGTGGCGCCCAAACTTTCGGAGCAAGACGGCTCAATTTCACCCCGCGAGCCGAGACACCGGGCACCGCCTCCTTTGCACCGAAAAAGCACTACTAGGCGGACCGCCGAACAGCCAACTTCAACGGTGACCAACGGTGAAAATGGAGAAGACGCCGCAAACGGAGCCGGTCAAGAGGAGAACGAGACTGACGACGAGGACAAAGACCTAACGATGGACGAAGAAGAGCTCTGCTGGATAAGGGAGTAAGAGAAGGCAGAACGGGCAAACCGAACGCACCGATCCGCTATCAAAGAAGCGAGGTGGCCTAACTCCGAGCCCGACTGGAGCTCACGGCAAGTCAAATGAAGGAAGTGAGGTCGCAGGTCCATAAAGCGACCAGCTCGGCTCCCGAAATTGACCGAGTCTTGGAGGAGACCAAAGGATCCCATTCACCTCGAAGATCACAAACGTCAGAGTCCCGGATCCCGGCAAGATTCGAATCCCTTTCTACGACGGGACAACGGATCCAAAAGCCCACATGACAGCCTTCCATTTCGCGATGAATCGGACCAAGTTCAAACCCAATGAAAGGATGCCGGATTCTGCCTCCTGTTCGTAGAACACCTAAAGGGGGCGGCTGGAGAGGGACTCAATCAACGACTTCGAACAGTTATCGTCGGCTTTCTTGAAGCACTACTCACTGTTCATAAGCCAATCAACATCCGATGCGGATCTCTACTCGCTGTCAAAAGGACCGGAAGAAAGCCTTCGAGAATTCATCGAAAGGTTCAAGGTGATTGTGTCTAGGATTGACGGACTAAGCGACGGTGCCGCAATAAACGCCTTGAAGAAATCCTTACAGAAGCCTTCTAGCTTCCGAAAGGAAATCACCGTAAATCCGCCAGTAACTATCCAAAATGCTCTCCACCGCTCTTCTAACTTCGTAATTTACGAAGAAGACATGAGGGCCCCGGCCGGAAAGCACCAATCAAAAAAGTTGGTCGCCAAAGGTTCGGCGCAGCATTCTAACATTCTGAACGAGAGGAAGAGTAGACGAAGCGGGAGAGATGAGGAACCCAACGCGGTTGGAGCATAAATTATCAGATAAACTCCGAGAGACAATCTGACGGACGCAACAGAGGATCATGGAATACGTGGATCCGCCTGGGATACGACGAAAATGCCTTATGCACTTTTCATAAAGCCAAAGGTCAGTCGACCGAAAACTGTAGAACAATTGGAAGAGGCTTGCGGCAAACCTATTGGCCGGAGAACTCGGAAACGGGATAACGTTAGAGAGTCTCTGAATGGCCGAAGAAGATGCGGGTGCCCCGGGCGGACGACCCAATCAAGAACGTCCCGAGAGGCCCGCCGAGGAAACGCGCACGCGAGGTAGGAGACCAAACGGCGACGACTCTGTCGCGAACCGAAGGAGGATTCATATGATCATCGGAGGATCCCAATACTGTCGAGAGACGGTGGCTTCCATAAAGGCGTTCTTCAGAAAAGGAGACAAAGAATCTAACCCGCAGGAGCCAATCACCGAGAACGATGACCGAATCGCCTTTCATGAATAAGACGCCAAAGGTTTTGATCAACCTCATGACGACCCATTAGTAGTGGAGCTGGACATCAACGACCACGACGTCTCTCGGGTTTTGATCGACACCGAAAGTTCGGTAGACGTCATCCGTCGATGATAAAACCCAATCCTAGGTCACTGACCGGGTTCTCTGGCGAAGTCACAATGATAGAGGGACAATCCAACTCCCAGTTCGCGCCAGTGGAATCACAAAGACCGTTAACTTCGCGGTGGCAAACCACCCCGAGATTTATAACGTAATAATGGGAACCCCGTGGATCAACTCAATGCGAGCAATCCCGTCAACTTATCATCTCTGCCAAAAATTCCCAACGCCGAACGGAATCAAGACTGTCTGGGGAAATCAGAAGGAGGCACAGATTTCTGTTTTCTGGCAGAACACAAGCTCCGAAATCCGACGGTCCCGCAGAGAGAGAGAACACAAAAAGAAAGAAGGATGATGAAGTCCCCAAGTTGGGAAAGAAAGTAAGTAGAACTGAGCAGTTTGAAAAAACGGAGGTTCCACCCACAGAAGCTAAACCGATCGAGAGAAAAAGAAACCACCGAAGAAAGGACCACATAAATCAACCGAAGCCGCAGCGGGCGGTTCCACGGTGGAAACTTAGCCGTCATCAAGCCACAAAAAAAAACAAAAAAAAAACGTAACTACGGTGACTTGATCCCTTTTCACGAAGGGTACGTAGGCAGCTCGCTTTAAAAACGAGTTCAGTTGCCCCCCTCCATAAAAAAGAGGGGGGAGTGATCCGTATATACATACTCCCGAATTTTCGGAAAAATTTCGATATGATGAACATTGAGACTTAGAATCTCATAACACATCAGAAACTCGAAAAATTTCTCGAAAATACCGATCCGGATGAAAATCGAGACATAGCATCTTGTAACCCGCCCGGAGAAACAAAGAGTCCAGAAAAATCCGAGGTGACGAACATTGAGACTCAGCATCTCGTAATACGTCCAGAAACTCGGAAAATTTCCCAAAAATACCAATCCGGACGAAAATCGGGACTTAGCATCTTGTAACCGTCCGGAGAAACAAAGAAAGATCCGAGGTGACGAACATTGAGGCTTAGCATCTCATAACACGTCCAGAACTCGAACGATCCCCAGAGAAACGAACCTGGACAAACATCGAGGCTTAGCATCTCGCAATCGACTAAGATACTAAAAATATCTCTCAAATACTGAAGTCTTCCCAAACAAACACGTCTGTTGCTGGCCACAACTAGACTCTTACTTCTCAACCATGGTTCTTTCGACATCCCGCAGCGGATAAGAGTAGCGCGCTATACAAATTTCTGGACTAACATCCAAAAGGTGTAACCTGATCGGAATGCGGGAAGCGTCAAGACGATGTTCTGATTAGTTTATCTTCAATAACACTCAGCATAGGCAAATGGTGCAAGGTGTAAACCACGAAGTAAACTCGCCAAACCCAGTAAAACGCCTGACATGGAAAGCTGGTCTAAGACATCTCAAGAACGCGGTATCAAACCAGCTGATACGAGATCTTAAAAGAGTTCCGTCGAAAGAGGGAGTCAAGCGAACTCAGTTCCCCGCGACACCAGAAACAAGCATCAAACCCGGGAGGCATTCGCAATACAAGAATCCCGGTCAGAAAGCTCTGAGTGCCCGGAAAAAGCATGTCCAACGCAGCATACAAATCCCAAGTCCAAAGAACAAGTCAAACATAACCGAAAGGGTTAAAAGACTATCCACAGAAGGAAAGTCAAATAACCAAGTAGGAACGAGAATGGATCCGGTAATCCCGACGAAAACCTAAACCCAGATAGTATCCGCAACGATACACTGGTTCCTTAAGTTCGGGATGTCCGAGGAAGCGTCCCCAACGCACCATACAAAGTACAAGCAGACAAGATAAGAGGTCCGAAGGAACCATCAAAGACAATCAAAGACAAGCAAGGATTCGACAGCCTCAACCAAAATCCAGACAATATCCGGAACGATATGCTGGTTTCACAACGCAAGTCCGGAGCCGAAGGACAAAGTCAAGAATGGTCTAATAATCCTGACGAAAACTAAAATCCAATAGTATCTAGAATGATACACCGGTCTGAAAGCTCAAGCCAAAGCAATCAAAGTCGAAGCCGAAGATAACTGAAAGATGAAATGATATCCATAAAAGGAAAAATCAAACGATCAAGTAAGTTCAACAAAAGAGGCAGATACGTTGAAAGATCCGAGCGACCCGAATACAAAAAACAGAAAAACACAAGTACAACAAGCGAAAGTCTAATCACACTCGTTAACAGAGGTGGCACTGGCCTCGTCCATGTCCAGGACCTCGGTATCACCACCTGGAGACTGATACGGCGAAACGGGGGAGTAGGCCAGAAAACAATCGAAATCGGAACAGCTCGATCGAAGGAGCCTGCCCAACCTCTAAGCTCCATCAATGATCCCTCCAGCTTGGCCTCCTCTTCTTCAACCTTGCTCTTCCCGAACTTGATACCACGAACCATCGCTAGGGACGAGCCAACCTTGGTCAGAGCCTCCTCACCAAAATTGGCCTGATGCATCGGCGCAAGAGCAGCCTTCGCACTCTCAACGCGGAGGCGGTACTTTTCCGCCATATCCCATAGACAGCATTTCACTGCCTTCTTCATCAGCCTCTCGGCCTCCGCAAGCTCATCCTTGAGAGTCTGCACCTCCGCAGCATGAGCCAACTCGAGCCTCTTAGTTTTCTTTTCCGCTTTCCTAAGCCTGGTTTCCAGATTCCTTATCTTTTTATGCTTTTTTCGGGACTCCTTCGCCGTAGCCTCCAGAGCGGTTCGGGTCACATATGCCCGAGTGACGATGTGAACCAAAACAAGACGAATGTCTGATAAGCAAAATCGAGAGAAGAGCAAACTCGTATCAAAAGAATAGAAACAAGAAGATACCATCATAAGGCCGGAAGACAAATCCCCATACGCCGCTGAGGGATCAAACGGCCGATCGGTGAACGGGGCAGACTCGCCAATATGATCCACAAGCTTCGCGGATTCAACCAGGTCTCCTTCTGCCGCTTTACGGATATCAAACGTCAGGCCGGGCTCGAGGACCTTGGCTTTTCGAGAAGCCTTGATCTTCTTTTGGCGATCAGATCCACTAGCAACTCCTTTGCCCTTGTCAGCCGCAGTAGCACGATCAAACTCCAGAGGAACAATGACTTGTTCCTCTGGAGCATCTCTTTCGGACGTAGCATAGTTATCATCTGCATCGGGAAAATCATTACGGCGTCTGAAAGATGCCTGAGACTTGGACGCCCGCTCAGGCCAAGCACCATTGTTCTCGACACGCTGCGGAGAAGTCCGAACGACACGAGCACCGCTAACCTGCGATGAAGCACCACCAGCCCTACCTCGGGGAGAGTCGGACGCTTTCCGTAAAGCTCCTCCAGGACCGGGCGCTCATTTTGTCGCGGCTACCGCTCCAACAGCCCTTCGTGGCATACCCTTCGGGCCAGGCGCCCTCCGTCGAACTTCCTTGCGGCCAGGCGCCCCTTGAGGGACATCAACAAAGCAAGATGCCGTTTCTTGAGTAATATCAAAACAAGGCGCCAACTGTGGCCCATCTTTGGTACCAAACGCCACTTGCGGAAGGGCGCCTTCACCATCCACAGGTAGATCATCCACAAATCCCTCGTCTCGTTCCGGATAATAATCGAAATCGATGGTACAGTCCAGCATCGCATCCAAATCAAACTCGAGAGGAGTTCGTGATTGCCCAGCCATATCAAACAAAGGAGAACAATACTTAGAAATTTTTTCTAAAGAGAACTTGGAGAAAGAAGTGAAGTTGTGAAGAATGGAGGAGAAGCCACTCCATGATATAGCAAAGATGACAGAAATTCCCATACAGACGCGATGGGACATCACTTAAACAGAACGGATGAACGGACGAACGGAAAAACTAGTTGCCTTCCCGTTCCATCAATCCCAATAAACTCTCGGCTCGAAACTCATTGCTTCGGACTACGAAAGCAAAGAGCTGGGAGGGCTAACTGTTGGGGTCAAAACCCCTTCTCGGAGATCGATAGAACGAGAGCTCAAGATCAAGATCGAACGCTGGACTTGTCCCGAACCAAGTTCCAGCCGCCCAATATCTCTTCACCAAACCTTGGCGGCTGGAATTGTCCTGAACCAAGATCCAGCCGCCCAGCATCTTTGCATCAAGACATGGCGGCTGAACTTATCCCGAGCATCACGCTTCAGCCGCCCAGCGTCGTCTCAATCAGTACATGGCGGCTGAACTAATCCCGAGCATCACGCTTCAGCCGCCACCGTCTTCTCAAGCAGTGCATGGCGGCTGAACTCATCCCGAGTGTAACACCCCCGAACCGGAATAGAAAGGATTGGCCGAACAACAATCAAACAAGAACATGCTCGACCAACCACAAACCTAAACCGATCCGCAGATGTCACAAGTCGGGGTTAACTAACGAATCAGTTCATTCCAGGACGAGTCCGAAAACAGAACCGTTCCGAAAGCTAACTCCGATACCTCTCGACCTTAGCCTAAGGCTTTTCAACCCGTACTTCGGTCTCGAGTTGTGTTAGCCCGGACAAGGACTAATATCATTCAAGCCAGTCAAGTTCACAAAACATTTCCTTTATTCATTCTTTAAACATAGTTTTACAAACGAAAACCAAACAGCGGCCGCACTTTAAAATCGAAAAGGGTTGGAAAACTTAACATACTTTCTTACAATGAGTCTTTTGCAAAAAGCCAAGCAAACTACTTCCGGTAGTCCTACGTTCCGCCACTCAATCTACAAGCTACTCAAGGGTTACCTGCAAAGGGGTAGAAAAAAAGGGGTGAGTAATCGGGGAGATTACTCAGTGAGTCCGAGACCAAAACAATTCCCAACCCAAACCCAAACAAGCAAGCAACGAGAATATCAATCAATCATGCAAATAACTTAAGCGAAGCAATTTAAAACACACAACCAACACCACAGTGCTCCACACACATGCCGTATCCCTCCCCGTGAACCACTCCAGCACTTGTTATCACAAAGACAAACAAGTCGGAACTTCACCACACCAAAACCGAACACTGGCAAATGACTCAGTGCATTTCGGCCCGGCTCCGCCCTTCCTCTTCCGGCAACCGTCTCAACAATACCCCGTCGGGTACACTCGGCCCTAGGCTGCAATCCCGTCTCTCCGAGTCTTCCCTTCCACTTCTCAGTACATTCGATACCGTGGAAGAGGTCTATGGGGGATACGGACTTACCACCACACAACCATCTCATCACACCATCACCACACCACGTACAACACCACCACTTACACTCCACAACAACCACATCCTGCAATACACGTTAGTTCAACAATTCCAGATCCAGAATGACATAACTCAAAGCGCATCGCGGCACCCAGAGTTATATCACGCCGATCCTCATGCAACACTCAATCATGCAATCTCAACAATAGAACAACCACCACACGTGCATAATTAATCACATCATCAAGCACCCAACGCATAATAAGAAATTCCATCGTCGGTCAGATCTATGGTACAACGCTTTCACGCATAGCATAGAACATGATCGGCGATGGGCTACTAGGGTCGGAGACTCACCTTAACCGAAGACTTCTGATCTCTACCAACTCCTATCCACGATCTAAGCTTCCTATGGCTTACTCACACACTAACTGATTTTCTCTCTCTAACCTTATAAGTTTCTCTCTCTTGGTTTATGGTTTGTGAATGAATTTGTGAGTGAGGAAAACTGAAGAGGTCAGGGGGGTATTTATACCCATTCAGGAGCTCTACACCTCCTTGTCTGCCAAGCAAAACGTGTGGGTAGTGGGTCCCTGACTGACCTTCCTTGTCTTTTTCTCGGTATTGCCCATTTTCGAGCTTCGAACGACTTATGCCATAAAAACCGCGTCCGCCGTCCAAAATGCGATCTGATTTTTTCTAAATTCTCTTTCAGATGTCCTTAGACTCTCCACAAAGTTTCACTTCATTTGGCTGGGTGCCGCACCTCCTATGACCAAATCTTTTCGGCTTATCCCATCTCGGAGCTCCTTAGTATTTTCATCATAACTTCTGCGGCGGCCGTCCAAAAAGAGATCTGTTTCTTTTAAAATACTCCTGCAGGGGTCCTTAGTATCTTCACAAAATTTCACCTCATTTGGATGGGTGCCGCACCTCCTTTAGCAAAATCTTCTGGCCTTATCTCATCTCGGACCTTCTTGATGTTTTCTTCATAACATCTGCGGCAACCGTCCAAAACTGGATTTTCTTAGCTCATATGCTTCCTCTGAGAGTCCTTAAGATCTCCACAAAATCTTAGAATGTTTTGACGGGCGACGCACCCTCTGTGAATTATTCGCTCGCTCGGAGTGTCCTTTCTCAGATCTATCGGCTTCTTTGATTTTTATAGGTCGCGTCAGAAATTTTCTTGAGATGAATCCTTTTGCCTTGACTCCACTGATGTCTTGGGCATCTGCGATCCAATTCCCGGAATTTTTAAAATTGTTTACACCATCCTTCTGAATTTATTTCTGACTCAGGGTATTTTCTTCTCAATACCGGGGTATTACATTCTCCCCCCCTTAACAGAATTCGTCCTCGAATTCTTAAGGCTGAGACGGTTCTTCCGGTTCCATTACTGTATATGATTGGAAGAATTCTGGGTACTTCTCCTTGAATCTCTCTTCATCTTCCCACGTAATCACCATTCTGTTCTGCCGTCCCCAAAAGACTTGTAACTGCGGAATCTCTCGGTTCTTTAGCTTTCGAATTCTCCTTAATCCGATCTTGAAAGGTCCTTCGGGATATGTTAGATTCGTCTGAAGATCTTCTACTCTTTCGGGTTCAATTGCATCTGGGTCTTGCACATGCTTCCGGAGCATTGACACGTGAAAGACAGGATGCATATTCATATCCGATGGCAGTTCCAACCGATAGGCTACTTCGCCGACTCTTCCTTTGATCCGGTACGGACCTATGTACCGTACCGCCAGCTTGCCAATCTTTCCAAATCGATCTTTCCCTTTCTGTGCTGATACCTTCAAATACACAAATTCTCCAACCCGAAATGTTACCTCTCTCCGTCCTTGGTCCGCATACTTCTTCTGTCTATCTTGAGCTTTCTTCATGTTGATCTGAACGATTCGTAACTTCTCCGTGGTCTCATCCACTATTTGTGGTCCAAATACTCTTCTCTCACCGACTTCAGTCCAACAGAGCGGTGTTCGACAAGGCCTCCCGTACAACGCCTCATACGGAGACATCTTGATGCTAGCATGATAGCTGTTGTTGTAGGAGAATTCTATCAAGGGTAGATAATCCTCCCATACACCTCCCCAATCGAGGATACATAATCTGAGCAGATCTTCCAACGTCCGGATTGTCCTCTCGGTCTGTCCGTCCGTCTCGGGATGAAAAGCTGTACTGATGTGTAGCTCGGTTCCCAAAGCACCTTGCAAAGCTCTCCAGAATGCTGCCGTAAATCTCGGGTCTCTATCCGAAACAATGTTCATGGGTACTCCGTGCAGCTTTACGATCTGATTCACGTACTGATTAGCTAAGACTTCCACCTTGTCAGTATCCCTTATAGCCAATAGGTGTGCTGCCTTAGTTAATCGATCAACAATCACCCACACAGCATTATTCATTCTCCCTTTGGAAACTGGCAATCCCACAATGAAATCCATGGATATGGAATCCCATTTCCACTCTGGTATTGGTAAGCTTTGTAATAATCCTCCTGGTACCTGGTGTTCAGCTTTGACTTGCTGGCACACTTGACATTGAGCAACTTGCTTGGCAACGGATCGTTTCATTCCGGGCCAATGATAATATCGTCGGATGTCTCGGTACATCTTGGTGCTTCCGGGGTGAATGCTGTAGAGTGAACGGTGTGCCATCCATAAAATTTCTCCTCTTAGTCCTCCTCCTTCAGGAACGCTGATTCTCCCTTTGAGTAACAGAGTTCCATCCTCGGCTAAGTGATATCCACTTGGATCAGCCTCCTCCGATTCCTTGATTCTTTTAACAATCTTTACTATCTTCTCGTCCTTCTCTTGCTCTTCACGAATTCGCTGAATCAACCCAACTTGTCTTACTGCTTGTAAACCCAACGGCTCACTAGATTCTCCCTCTAACGCTGCCAAACTTACTCGCTTCATCTCTTGGTTCAAAGCCTCCACTTCTTTCTCCACACTCACATCCGTCCTCCTTCTACTTAATGCATCGGCAACTGCATTGGCTTTGCCTGGGTAGTACTGGATCTTGATATCGTAATCCGCAATAAACTCCATCCAACGTCGTTGTCGTAGATTGAGGTCTGCCTGGGTAAATAAGTATTTAAGGCTTTTATGATCAGTGAATACTTGTACCTTCTCTCCATAAAGATATGATCTCCATATCTTTAAGGCAAACACCACTGCCGCCATCTCTAGGTCATGAGTAGGATAGTTCCCTTCGTGCTTTCGCAATTGCCTTGAAGCATATGCTATCACCTTCTCGTCTTGCATGAGAACACATCCCAAGCCAATCCTCGAGGCATCTGTGTAAACTGAATAAGGCTTGCCAGGCTCTGGTAGCGTCAGAATTGGTGCCGTCATCAATGCCGTCTTAAGTTTGGTGAATGCTTCCTCAGCTTCTGAGTTCCACACGAATGGTACATCCTTTCCGGTCAGTCTAGTTAAGGGTTTCGCAATGGAGGAGAAACCTTTAACAAACTTTCGGTAATATCCGGCCAACCCGAGGAAACTTCGTACTTCAGTAACAGATGCGGGTTGCGGCCAGTCCTGAATCGCTGATATCTTTTCCGGGTCAACGGTAACTCCTTGCTCCGAGACTCGGTGTCCAAGAAATCCGATCTCCCTCTTCCAAAACCGGCATTTACTGAACTTAGCGTATAGCTTCTGAGTCCTTAACCTCTCTAGGACTTTCTGTAAATGTATCTCATGTTCTTCCTTTGTCCGGGAATAGATGAGAATGTCATCAATGAAGATGATTACGAATCTATCCAGGTAATCGTGAAACACCTCATTCATCAGCCGCATGAATACCGCTGGTGCGTTCGTCAAGCCAAACGGCATCACCACGTACTCGTATTGGCCATATCGGGTGTTGAACGCAGTTTTCTCCACATCTGCTTCATTGATAGCGATCTGATGGTAGCCTGAGGCCAGATCTATCTTAGAGAACCAACTTGCTCCTTGAAGTTGATCCAACAATTCATCAATTCTTGGCAACGGGTACTTGTCCTTTACCGTCACATTATTAATTCCTCGGTAGTCGATGCACAGTCTCATGGTCCCGTCCTTCTTTTTCACAAATAAAACTGGTGCTCCCCAAGGAGACGAACTCGGCCGAATGAATCCTTTTCCGGCCAAATCTTCCAACTGAGTTTTCAATTCCGCCAACTCGGCCGGCGCCATCCGATAAGGGGCTTTAGCTATCGGTGCCGTGTTGGGTTTCAAAGTAATGGTGAAAGGGTTCTTCCTTGGCGGTGGTAACGTTGTCAAAGGTTCAAACACATCCGCAAAATCTCGAACCACTGGGATCTCTTCAATCTTCAACTCCTCCTCTTCCTCATCCTCAATCACTCTTATGGCTACTAGGTATACCTCACCACTTTCTAACTCTTTTACAACCCTAGTGGCTGCTACCAAAGATACCACAGGGCTAGGTCTAATCCCTTGGTACACTATTTCCGGCTTCTGACTTTCTCTAAAGGTCACTCTTCCCTTTTCACAGTCTATCTGGGCCTTATACTTAGATAACCATTCCATACCAAGGATTACTTCAAAATGGTTCATAGGGGTCTCTAAGAGATTTACCTTAAAGATCCTATCACACACCTCCACAGGCACATCCACTATCATCTTTACTGATCTAAGGGCCTCAGTTACGGGGGTTTCTATGATCACATTTACTTCCTCAATCATAAAGGTTCCTCTAAACCGAGATGCTATCTCAGGAGTTACGAAACTATGGGTAGCTCCTGAATCGAACAAGACATGTGTGGGCTTCCCACCAACATGCAGTGTTCCTACCAGACCATCACAATACTATTCAATCATTCAATCATCACAGAACATGCATCACACAATAACAGGGTTAGCGCCCATACGTACCTGTTATAGGACCGTTGGATGGTCCTGCAGAGTCATATGCCACTCCTTCAAGTGCGTAGACTCTGCCTGCTGTGGCCTGGCGCTTGGCTGGGGGAGGTTCAATTGCCAGTCGAGTGGGTGGTGCGGGAAGACTTCCTCTTTGCATGCAGTTTGTCGCGAAATGACCTTTCTCTCCACATTTGAAACATACAACAGGGGTGGATATCGGATTAAGAGTAGTTGTTGGGTTACGGGTATTTGGACAGTTTCGTGACACATGTCCCTCTCCTCCACAAGTAAAGCAAAACCTGGGGTAACTTGGTCCTCCTTGTCCACCGGTCCTCCTACCATGATACTGACCAAAATTCCTTCCTCCACGGAATCCTCCGCGGTTCGCCCTTGGAGCTGAATTCAAACCGCGATCGCTCTCTCCTCTCTTCTTGTTTCTCGCCATCTTTTCTTGATTCAAATAAGTCTCTACATTCACAGCCTTCTCTATTGCTTCATGGGGGTTGGTGTAAGTTACTGATTGTAGACGGCTGCTTATCTCCGGGTTCAAACCTTGCATGAACTGACGTGCCAAGGCCTGGTCACTAAAGTTGCAATAGGTAGCAAAGTGTTGAAGCTTCATGAACTCGGCTTCGTATTCTCGAACATTCTTGTCTCCTTGTTCCAAACGCAAAAACTTCTGAGTCAAACGGTCTCGAGCTTCAGGTGGAAAGTATTTCTTTTCAAATTCTTCCTTAAACTTTTCCCACGTATTGATCGCATAACCGGTCTGGCGATCAATACTATTCCACCATCCTAATGCCTCCTTCTCTAAATAGTATACCCCTATATCCTTCTGAAACTCTTCAGGGCACCTTGTCGCAGCGAAATTCTTCTCAAGACACCTTAACCATGCGTCTGCCTCGTATGGGTCCGGTTTTCCTCCATACTTGTAGGTTCCCAGAGTTTTCATAGTAGTCACGATCTTTAAGTAGTTTGGAGCCTTAGTCCTTTCTGGCTCAGGATTTGGTGCAGCCCGATCCATAATTACTTTGGAGAGTAATTCATGAACCATTCTCAAGGTAGGGTCAGCTCGCCTTTGCCTTCCTTCGTCTCGCCTTTCATTATTGTTCCTCCCTCCATCTTGGTGTACTGGCTCAGGTTGCCTTTGATTGCTTATCGGGGTCGACGATCGAGTTCCCGAACTTCCATTCTCAGATCCTGCGGGACTCAAGGAATGATGAGTCGAGTCGTTTGCACTCGGCTCCCAATTAGGATCGGTTTCTGTAGCCTCTGAACTCTTTAATTCTACTTCAGTCTCAGTGGCGCGACTACGCCTAACAGGGTTTCTGCGTTCCTGATTCGGATACAAATACTGACTGAATGTTTCCGAACGTTGTCCCTCTTCATCCCAACTCACTGACCATCCCCTCAACCTTCTACCGCCCGGCCCACAGTCAGACATCTGTTACAAGGAAACCAACAATTTAACAACCTATTGAGCGGAACATACCGGAATTCCTAATTGGCTTTTGCGACACCTTTGACTCGATAAAACGCGGAAAATACTGAAAACACTGGTCCTGTGAGCATGATCATGAACCATGCTCTGATACCACCATTTGTAACACCCCCGAACCGGAATAGAAAGGATTGGCCGAACAACAATCAAACAAGAACATGCTCGACCAACCACAAACCTAAACCGATCCGCAGATGTCACAAGTCGGGGTTAACTAACGAATCAGTTCATTCCAGGACGAGTCCGAAAACAGAACCGTTCCGAAAGCTAACTCCGATACCTCTCGACCTTAGCCTAAGGCTTTTCAACCCGTACTTCGGTCTCGAGTTGTGTTAGCCCGGACAAGGACTAATATCATTCAAGCCAGTCAAGTTCACAAAACATTTCCTTTATTCATTCTTTAAACATAGTTTTACAAACGAAAACCAAACAGCGGCCGCACTTTAAAATCGAAAAGGGTTGGAAAACTTAACATACTTTCTTACAATGAGTCTTTTGCAAAAAGCCAAGCAAACTACTTCCGGTAGTCCTACGTTCCGCCACTCAATCTACAAGCTACTCAAGGGTTACCTGCAAAGGGGTAGAAAAAAAGGGGTGAGTAATCGGGGAGATTACTCAGTGAGTCCGAGACCAAAACAATTCCCAACCCAAACCCAAACAAGCAAGCAACGAGAATATCAATCAATCATGCAAATAACTTAAGCGAAGCAATTTAAAACACACAACCAACACCACAGTGCTCCACACACATGCCGTATCCCTCCCCGTGAACCACTCCAGCACTTGTTATCACAAAGACAAACAAGTCGGAACTTCACCACACCAAAACCGAACACTGGCAAATGACTCAGTGCATTTCGGCCGGCTCCGCCCTTCCTCTTCCGGCAACCGTCTCAACAATACCCCGTCGGGTACACTCGGCCCTAGGCTGCAATCCCGTCTCTCCGAGTCTTCCCTTCCACTTCTCAGTACATTCGATACCGTGGAAGAGGTCTATGGGGGATACGGACTTACCACCACACAACCATCTCATCACACCATCACCACACCACGTACAACACCACCACTTACACTCCACAACAACCACATCCTGCAATACACGTTAGTTCAACAATTCCAGATCCAGAATGACATAACTCAAAGCGCATCGCGGCACCCAGAGTTATATCACGCCGATCCTCATGCAACACTCAATCATGCAATCTCAACAATAGAACAACCACCACACGTGCATAATTAATCACATCATCAAGCACCCAACGCATAATAAGAAATTCCATCGTCGGTCAGATCTATGGTACAACGCTTTCACGCATAGCATAGAACATGATCGGCGATGGGCTACTAGGGTCGGAGACTCACCTTAACCGAAGACTTCTGATCTCTACCAACTCCTATCCACGATCTAAGCTTCCTATGGCTTACTCACACACTAACTGATTTTCTCTCTCTAACCTTATAAGTTTCTCTCTCTTGGTTTATGGTTTGTGAATGAATTTGTGAGTGAGGAAAACTGAAGAGGTCAGGGGGGTATTTATACCCATTCAGGAGCTCTACACCTCCTTGTCTGCCAAGCAAAACGTGTGGGTAGTGGGTCCCTGACTGACCTTCCTTGTCTTTTTCTCGGTATTGCCCATTTTCGAGCTTCGAACGACTTATGCCATAAAAACCGCGTCCGCCGTCCAAAATGCGATCTGATTTTTTCTAAATTCTCTTTCAGATGTCCTTAGACTCTCCACAAAGTTTCACTTCATTTGGCTGGGTGCCGCACCTCCTATGACCAAATCTTTTCGGCTTATCCCATCTCGGAGCTCCTTAGTATTTTCATCATAACTTCTGCGGCGGCCGTCCAAAAAGAGATCTGTTTCTTTTAAAATACTCCTGCAGGGGTCCTTAGTATCTTCACAAAATTTCACCTCATTTGGATGGGTGCCGCACCTCCTTTAGCAAAATCTTCTGGCCTTATCTCATCTCGGACCTTCTTGATGTTTTCTTCATAACATCTGCGGCAACCGTCCAAAACTGGATTTTCTTAGCTCATATGCTTCCTCTGAGAGTCCTTAAGATCTCCACAAAATCTTAGAATGTTTTGACGGGCGACGCACCCTCTGTGAATTAATTCGCTCGGAGTGTCCTTTCTCAGATCTATCGGCTTCTTTGATTTTTATAGGTCGCGTCAGAAATTTTCTTGAGATGAATCCTTTTGCCTTGACTCCACTGATGTCTTGGGCATCTGCGATCCAATTCCCGGAATTTTTAAAATTGTTTACACCATCCTTCTGAATTTATTTCTGACTCAGGGTATTTTCTTCTCAATACCGGGGTATTACACCGAGCATCATGCTCAGCCGCCCAGCATCCGTCAAGCGGTGCATGACGGCTGGTCTTGTCCCGAACCAAGCTCCAGCCGCCCAACTTCTTTGCATCAAGACATGGCGGCTGAACTCATCCCGAGCATCATGCTTCAGCCGCCCAGCATCCGTCAAGCAGTCCATGGCGGCTGGACTTGTCCGAACCAAGCTCCAGCCGCCCAGCTCTTTGCATCAAGACATGGCGGCTGAACTTATCCCGAGCATCACGCTTCAGCCTCCCAGCGTCTTCTCAATCAGTACATGGCCGCTGAACTCATCCCGAGCATCATGCTTCAGCTGCCCAGCATCCCGTCAAGTAGTACATGGCGGCTGAACTCATCCTGAGCATCCTGCTTCAGCCGCCCATCATGCTTCAGTCAGTGCACGGCGGCTGGACTTATTCCGAGCCAGTCCAGCCGCCCATCGTCCTTCCTTCGAGCATAATCCCGGGCTCCGATCAATCCAAGGCAAGATGTCTGCACGTTTTGATCCTGACTTTTGGCCAGCAGCCCAAGATCATTGACCAGCAGCCCACGAGCTTTGGTCAGCCGCCCACCTCGTGTGTTGATGTTCAGCCGCCCGCTCTCTGCCTGGTATGCATGGGCGGCTGAAGGTTCAAAGAGAGAAAACGGGAGGCTCGGTTTCAGAAATCGTAGAAATGTTCGGAACACTGTTCCCGCGTGAAAACCGTTAAAATACATTTCACGAAACACTATTCATCCCGAAAAAAGGTTAACCGAAAAATCAATTAAGAGCTTTAGCATTATAAGACTTATTAAAGCTTTTGCTAATATTTTTGTACTCCAAAAAATATCAATAAAATATCTCTTTTTCATTTTCGGTCCTTGAGTTCTTTTAAAATAGAATTTTCGAGCCCCCCATAAATTATAAGTTTTGACAGTGTGAGTTTCGGCTCTCACAGTTTGGCGCCGTCTGTGGGGACGAGAAATATTCTTAACCCTTAGAACGAGAGGATACGGAAAGAAGACGATGACCAGAAGAACCGGCGATATCATCAACCAACCGGCCGGAGCAGCCACGGGAGCACCCGTAGGAGGAATTGCCGCCGTCGGAACATCAGCGGCCGGAACAGGAGCGACTGCCGCCGGAACATCCGCGGCCGGAGCAATCGGAATCGGAACGGCCGGGACCTCCGCCAAGCGCTATCCAGATTCAGGATGCCGACCGAAGACCCGGTCATAACTGAAGCGGCCAACACCGGTCCCTCGGTCTAGCCCAGGACATCTCGGCAATCGGTGAGCTAAGGAACATGATAGCTGAACTCGCGGAGCGGCAAAACAGACAAGAAAGAGCGGCCGCAGCTTCCCAAGAGCTAGCACGTGGCCAACAAACTTTCGGAGCAAGACGCCTCAATTTCACCCCGCGAGCCGATACACCGGGAAGGCAGAACCCCAACGAGCAGACTCCCGTTGGAACGAGGAGAGAATTGTCGGCACCGCCTCCTTTGCACCGAAAAAGCGCCACTAGGCGGACCGCCGAACAGCCAACCTCTACGGTGACCAACGGTGAAACCGGAGGAGACGTCGCAAACGGAGCCGGTCAAGAGGAGAACGAGACTGACGACGAGGACAAAGACCTAACGATGGACGAAGAAGAGCTCCGCTGGATAAGGGAGCAAGAGAAGGCGGAACGGGCAAACCGAACGCACCGATCCGCTATCCAAAAAGCGAGGTGGACGAACTCCGCACCCGACTGGAGCTCACGGCAAGTCAAATGAAGGAAGTGAGGTCGCATGTCCATAAAGCGACCAGCTCGGCTCCCGAAATTGACTGAGTCTTGGAGGAGACCCAATGGATCCCTTTCACCTCGAAGATCACAAACGTCAGAGTCCCGAATCCCGACAAGATTCGAATCCCTTTCTACGACGGGACAACGGATCCAAAAGCCCACATGGCAGCCTTCCATATCGCGATGAACCCGACCACGTTCAAACCCGATGAAAAGGATGCCAGATTCTGCCTCCTGTTCGTAGAACACCTAAAGGGGGCGGCTGTAGCACCCCCGAACTGGATTACACAGGACCGGCCAAACGACAATCAAACAAGAACACGCAAGGCCAATCCCAAGTAAAACCGTTCTGCAGATGCCACAAGCTGAGGTCAACTAACAGGTCGGTTCATTCCGGTAGCCAACCCGAAAACGGAACCATCCCGTATGTCAACTTCGGACACCTCTCGACCTTAGCCTAAGGCTTTACAACCCGTACATCGGTCTTGAGTTTGTTAGTCGGACAAGACTAATATCATTCAAGCCAGATAACTTTCATAAAACTTCCTTTTTATTTATTAAACATTCCAAACGTACTTTTACAAAGTGAAAGCCGTATTGCGTGCATAAGTAAACCGAAACATAACGTACTCTCTTACAACGAGTCTTTTAGCAAAAAGTCAAGTAAACTACTCCCAACGATCCTAATGTTCCGCCGCTCGCTCTACCGCTTGTACTGGGACCTGCAGGAGGCAGGGGAAAAGCGGGTAGTAATCAAAGATTACATAGTGAGCTCAGAGCACAAACGATAAGAATTCTCAACCCAAATCCAGCATGCAATCAATCAGAGTAAATCACGCAATAGCCGAAGCAACATAATTAAAATAGCCGAAGCATGCAACTTAAGCTATATGACCAACAACACGATCCACCACACGCGTGGGCAACAGAGATCTCTTCAAGTGCAGTGTATTCCCCAACCAAAGATTCTGGACTTGGTAGCCTTGTTTCCCAAGCCGGAACATGCTAACCGAGTGCCCACTCAGGTATCACCCTCGGAAGCTCACCCCGTCGGGCCTTCCACTTCTCTGTCCTTCGATACGGTGAGGAACGAACCATAGGGAATACACGCACACCGCCACTGAACCGACCAACGGTCCCGCCGTTCCGCTGAGGAGATAGGTTCACAGCAAAATCCACAAAGGATACTAACTGCCTATCTCTCTCAGAACCACCAAAACCAATCCAAGACCACCAAGGTCATACCACCAAGCCCCAAGGCCAACCGCCAAGGCACCGAGCCATTTTCACCACACCAATCGCTTCACCACACCATTCTTCACTCCGAGACATGGAGTCTGTTAAAGGAGAACGCAGGATCCTTCGCATGGACAGCAGAAGATATGCTCGGGATCGACATCAACATTACAAGCCATGAGCTCAACGTAGACCCGACGTTCAAACCGGTAAAGCAGAAAAGACGGAAACTCAGACCAGAGTGCGCCAGGCGGTGAACGATGAAGTAAAGAGATTGCTTAAAGTCGGATCAATCATGGAAGTGAAATATCCCGACTGGCTAGCCAATCCGGTGGTAGTAAAGAAGAAGAATGGAAAATGGCGAGTTTGCGTCGACTTCACGGATCTGAATAAAGCGTGCCCGAAAGACAGCTTTCCGCTTCCGTACATCGATCAATTAGTCGAAGCAACGGCGGGGAACAAGCTGCTATCATTCATGGACGCTTTCTCCGGATACAACCAGATCATGATGAAGCCCGACGATCGAGACAATACTGCGTTCATCACAGATCACGGGACATACTGCTATAAGGTGATGCCGTTCGGGTTAAAGAATGCTGGCGCAATGTACCAAAGGCTTGTCAAAAAAATGTTCGCCGAGCAACTCAGAAGAACGATGGAAGTCTACATCGACGATATGCTGGTCAAATCGTTGGAGGAAAAGGACCACGTGAAACACTTGCGGGAATGCTTTGAACAACACAACCAGCACAACATGAAGCTAAACTTGGCAAAGTGCAGGTTCGGAGTGGCATCCGGCGAATTCCTCGGGTATCTGTTGACTCATCGAGGGATAGAAGCAAACCGAAAGAAAATTAATGCCCTGATAGAGATGGCATCACCAAAAACTAAGAAAGAAATCCAAAGATTGACCGGACGGGTCGCGGCGCTGAACGGTTCATCTCGAGGCGACGGACAAATGTTTGCCTTTCTACGACACACTCAGGGGAACAAAAGTTTGAGTGGACAGAGAAATGCGAACAGGCGTTCCAAGAACTAAAAAAACCTGGCAACCCGCCCGTACTTTCAAAGCCGGTCGAAGGAGAGCCCCTTTTCTGTACACGGCGGTGTCATCGACAGCAGTAAGGATTGCTGATCAGAGAGGATCACAACGAACAAAAAACCAGTCTTCTATGTGAGCCAAACTTTGATGGACGCGGAAACTCGGTACCCGCTAATGGAGAAGGCGGCCTTGGCGGTGGTGATGTGCGCTCGGAAATTGCGGCCTTATTTCCAATCGCACATGATCATTTTACTCACAGTTTTTCCGCTCAGAACGATCCTGCACAGTCCCATTCAATCGGGGCCTCTCGCAAAATGGGCGGTAGAATTAAGCGAGTATGATATCGAGTACCGAAGCAGAACATGCGCGAAATCGCAAGTCCTTGCGGATTTCTTGATCAAACTCCCGACCGCAGGCGTTGGTGAACCAACATCAGATTCGGTGTGGGTTCTCCACGCAGATGGGTCTTCATCAAAGCAAGGTTCGGGAGTCGGGGTGCGGTTAACATCACCAACCGGAGAAATCCTAGAACAGTCGTTCAGGTTACTCTTCAACGCTTCCAACAACGAAGCGGAGTACGAAGCCTTGATCGCTGGACAAAGACTCGCCCTCGGGCTCAAAATCCAGAATCTACAAGCATTTTGCGATTCCAAGCTGGTGGCGAACCAGTTCAGCGGAGACTATGAAGCAAAGGACGATCGAATGGAAGCATACCTCAAAATTGTCCGGGAACTTGCAAAGCGATTCAAAAAGTTCGAACTCACAAGAATCCCGCGGGGAGAAAACGCCCCGGCCGATGCGTTGGCGGCCCTGGCATCAACGTCGGCCCCGGGAGAAAGGCGAATCATTCCCGTGGAATTCATAGAGCAACCAAGCATCGATCCACCACAAGTCGCGAATCTTATACAACTGCCGGAAGGTGAGGATGAGGAAGAACTCCCGGAAGCAGATTTAGCAACTGGTCCGACGGAAGAGTATGGCTGCGATCGCGGATGGATGGCCCCGATACGAACATACATTACAGACGGGGAAGTCCCGGCGGACAAGTGGGCTGCACGAAAGCTAAGGGCCCAAGCAGCCCGCTTCGTCCTCCTTGACGGCAACATCTACAAATGGAGGATCTCCGGACCATTAATGGTCTGCGTGGAAAAAGAAGAAGCGAGACGAATTATGGAGGAAGTCCACAGCGGATCGTGCGGAAATCACTCTGGAGGGAGAGCCTCGCAATTAAAATCAAGCGGCATGGACACTATTGGCCAACCATGATAAAAGATTACAAGAAGTTCTCCCTCAAGTGCGAGAAATGCCAGAGGCACGCACCAGTGATCCATCAGCCCGCATAACTGCTCTCGTCAATCTCCGCACCGTATCCATTCATGAGGTGGTCAATGGACATCGTGGGGCCAATGCATAACTCAAAACAGAAAGGTTCCTACTTGTCCTAACAGACTACTTCTCAAAGTGGGTCGAAGCGGATTCTTACACCAGTATCAAGGACGCTCAAGTGAGCACTTCGTCTGGAAAAACATCATATGCCAGCACGGAGTCCCTTACGAGATCGTCACGGACAATGGTTCCCAATTCATTACTGCCCGCTTCGAAGGATTCTGCGAAAAGTGGAAGATACGCCTGAGCAAGTCACGCCGCGCTATCCACAGGGTAATGGCCAGGCCGAAGCAGCCAACAAAACTATTGTTGACGGACTCAAAAAGCGTCTCGACGAGAAGAAAGGGCGATGGGCAGACGAACTCGAAGGAGTACTCTGGTCCCACCGGACAACTCCAAGACGCGCGACCGGAGAATCGCCATTCGCACTGGTCTACGGTGCCGAATGCGTTATACCGTCAGAAGTAGACTTCCCCAGCGTCAGACGAAGACTCTTGCCTGGACAGGAAGGCCTTAATCATCTGATGATGTTAGATGAACTGGACTTGATAAATGAAAGACGGGATCAAGCGCTCATCCGCATTCAAAACTATCAACAAGCTGCGGCCAAGTACTACAACTCAAACGTACAAAGCCGCAAATTCAAAGAAGGAGACCTCGTCCTCCGCAAGTTTTCCAGAACACCACGGAACCGAACGCAGGGAAGCTAGGCGCAAAATGGGAAGGACCGTACAAAGTAGCAAAGGTGGTCCGCCCAGGAGCATATGAGCTGAAAACAAAGAAGGAAAGCCAGTCCCGAGGACATGGAACGCGATGCACTTAAAGAAGTATTATCACTAGACGTTGTAAAATAGAACTACGAACCGGCTTGATCCCTACATTCGGGGTACGTAGGCAGCTCGCCATCCGACGAGTTCAGCTGTTTGTATTTTATAATTTTAAGGAGGGAGTGGGTCCGTATATACATACTCCCAAATTTTCGGAAGCAAATCAAGAGGATGGACATGGGGACTTAGCATCTCATAACACATCCATAGCTTGAAAAGTTGTCCGAGAACACCATTCCGACAAACATCGGGACTTAGCATCCCAAAACCTGATAGGAAAACAAATGGACTCAGAAAAACCCGAGAAAACGAACATTGAAACTTGACATGACGCATCTCCAACTCAGACAATATCTCATCATTAAGGCACAGCAAATACCATCGCTTCAAAAATCACCCCTTGGCGTACATAAAAACCGCCCTTGACAAGCATGCCACCGTCTGTTGCTGATCACAACGAGACGATTCTTTTAACCATGGTTCTTTCTACATCCCAAAGCGGATAAACGTAGCGCGCTATATAAATTTCCGGACTAACATCCAAAAGCGTAACCTGACATTCCGCGATCCTGCAGGAAACGTTTGAGATGATGTTCTATTAGTTCATTTCCACTAAACGCCCCGCATAGATTGAAAGTGCGAAGCGTGAATCATGAAATGAACTCGCTAAACCCAGTAAACGCCAACATGGAACGCTGGTCTTAGACATCTCACGACGAAGTACCAAACCGGCCCTGGTACGAGATCATAACTCGTCCGAAAACTAGCAATTTAACAAAACTCCAGGTCGAATAACACAAGGGGAACTCTTCCGAACAATCAGATCTGAGCGCCCGGAATAGTGCCCCGATTAAACTAAGCAAACAAAACCGAATCAATATGAAGAAGGTCGGCCGCCCGATCTCTTCAGATAAATGGCCGCCCGATCTCTTTAGATAAATGGACTGCTTGGCCTCTTTAAAGAAATCGGCCAGCTGCCCAGTCTCACTAGACAAACGGGCAAATCACCCAAACGGCCAGCCGCCCGCTTCAAAAAACACAACCCGACGGCTGGGACATTGCCAGCCGCTCGGGATCAATCCAACACAAACCGGCGGCGGACATTGCCAGCCGCCCGAGATCAATCCAGCATGATCCGGCAGCCGGACATTGCCAGCCGCCCAAGATCAATCCAGGATGACCCGGCGGCCGGGACATTGCCAGCTGCCGGGATCAATCCACACATCCGGCGGCTGGGACATGCCAGCCGCCCGGGATCAATCCAGCATCCTGTCCGTATCAATACACGGCGGCCGGGTTTTTCTCGGACTAAATCCAGCCGCCCACGATCATCAACCTGGACCTTTTAACAAAAGAAAACTACGGCAAAACGCAAATCTCGAAAGCTCATCTTTATTGCAAGAAAAACCGTCCAGACCAGAAATCAGGTCGTACATAACATAAATCTATAAACGAAAGCCAAAAACCACAAAAAACTCGAAAATAACTAGAAAGAAAAACCACCGCAAGGTCAAGAGTCTGAACCAAACGCCTTGGAAACAGCAATATCCGAGATTCCGGAACAGACTCGTTCGATCCCGATAGATCAACCACCCCGAGAGAAGTAGCCTCCTCTTCGACAGATTTTTCCTCGGGTATTGAGATATCGTCATCCCTGTGGGCTGGGCATAACTGAGAATCAATCTTCCCACGAATACGAGCGATGACATCATCAAACCGAGCTGCAGACTTGTCAAACTCGCTCATCCATGTGGACAATTTTACCTTCTCCTCATCCAAGCTGGAAGGATCAGTCCCCTGAAGCAACGCGACAAGTTCGATATTACTCTCTATCTGAGCCAAATCTACTTCCTGGTTCCTCGCCTCAGACATATCCGAGATCTTCTTTTAGCACATTCAAGAAGTCGCGGAATTTCGCGACGGATGCCATGCGGCCATACGCGTAAGCCGCTGCACCTTCGAGTTGCGCGCCGCTTTCGCACTAGCCAACTGGTCTTTCAAAGTCTGTACTTCCTTAGCATGACGCGCATCCTTGGCCTCTTGGCGGATCTTGAACTGCAACGCCTCGGACTTTCCACGTGCAACAAAGCGAGCTCCCTCTCAAGCGACTTGACCTGATGCGAAGACGCCATCTCAAGTTCGTTGAGTTCCTCCTTACCAGCCGAGCATCCTCCCGAGCTTCCTCAGTGCGCTTGCGGATTCCACAGACGGAAGCATAGTACGTGCTAATGCACTTATTCACGGAAAACATAAACTAAATAAAAAAGAGAAAAAAGAGTCAGCAAAAAAAAAAAAAAAAGAAGAGAGCAAGAATAAATAAACCTTCATTCTGCTCAAGGCCATATCCTCGTACTTCTCATGCTCGTCCAAGCTGTCGCAAGAAGGAAACTTGAAACTAGCATCCGTGATCACCGAAGAACTCCTAGCAGACTGACGACGATTTCTACAAACATCCTCAGGAAAAGCAAGCCCTGGCGAAGGACCCATACGCCGAGCCTCGGAATGAGAATTCTTCGCTCCGGGTCAGCAACGCAACCCGCCTGCTTTTGGCGCAACAGGTCGTCTTCATCGCTCAGACCATAAGCGACCCCGCCAGCCCCGCTTTAGCCTTGGGCAAATGCCTCGCGATACTTCGTTCAAGGATAGCCTCCTTTTTCCGCTGGCACTCGGTGGAGGGATGCCTGATTACCGTCCGCCAACTTATCCGCTGGCCACTCGGGTGGAGGGATGCCTGATTACCGTCCGCCAATCCCGATCCCGAAGGGCCAGCCGCCGTCTTGTCCTTAACATCTTTTCCAAGTTTGTTTGCCTCTCCGTTCTTCTCCATCTGCCTCCTCTCGCGAAAAGATGGCCTAACCATGATATCAAATTCAAAGAACAGAAAGAGCACTCGACTATAGAAAGAACTCGCGAGGAAAAAGAAGAAGGAGGAGTGTATATATATATATCGGACGGCTCGAATCCTAGTTCGAATAGAAATTGGATCTTCCAATTCCGAGCCAACACCCAGAGTCTTTCACTCAAAAAGGAAGTTTTTCTTTACCAAAAAGGGAAGAGAAGAAGAAAGGAAATTTTCTCGTTTCGGTCAATCCCGATAAAACCGGCTTAAAGCTCATCGTCTCGGAACACGAAAACGAAGAGCTGGGGGGCTAACTGTTGGGGTCGAAATCCCCCTCCTCGAAGATTGACGGAACGAGAAGTCAAGGTCAGGATCAAATGGAACTTATCCCGAACATGGACCGGGCGAGCTAAGGCCAACTGCCCACGACCCGCCAAAGACACGAACCGGCGGCTGGGATAAGGCCAGCCACCGGGTCTTCTTCGTCCACGGCCGGCGGCTGGGATAAGGCCAGCCGCCGGGTCTTCTTCGTCCACGGCCGGCGGCTGGGATAAGGCCAGCCGCGCGGGTCTTCTTCGTCCACGGTCGGCGGCTGGGATAAGGCCAGCCGCCGGGTCTTCTTCGTCCACGGCGGCGGCTTGGATAAGGCCAGCCGCTGGGTTTTCCTTGTCCACGGCCGGCAGCTGGGATAAGGCCAGGCCAGATCTTCTTTATCCATCAACGGCAGCTGGGATAAGGCCAGCCGCCGGGTCTTCGTCATATGCCCACGATCATTTCTCAGTCAAGTCTCATTATCCGAACATCGTCCAGTCGACCGACCGTCAAACATAACTCTAAGCCCGGACCGACTCGAAGATTAGGCATTCGCTTGTTCTGACTCCAAGACGTCCATAAACACTTTCCGAAAGACTGTGACCAACGTCCAGCCGTCCGTGGACCAGTCGCCGAAGCGCACGAGCCAAAGGAACCGGCGGCTGGCCGTCAATACGAAAATCGGCGGCTGGAAGTTCAAACAAAGAACGGGCGGTTCAAATCTCAAAAGTCGTAAAACGCTCGGAATACTGTTCACGCGGGAAAAACCGTTAAAAACGCTATTCATCTCGAGACAAAGTTAACCGAAAAATCGATTAAGTCTAAACCGGGATTCGGATTACTATTCATCGGATTACTATCATCGGTTTGCTATTCGTGGTTTACTGTTCATCGGCGGGCCAGATTTGGATCAGAACGCGCTGATGGATCACAGAAGACTCTCGGGCCGGATATCGGGCCCAAAAGGTTAGGTCGGCGGCTGGGAAGGAAGGACAAAGTCCCACATCGAAAATCTGAAGTCTTAGCATCCTAGGATTGTCAGTATATATATGTACGCTCATGTAAAGGTTAAATCCATCCCAAATCCGAGTATTAGGAGTTTTAGCAATATAAGACTTTTCAGCTTTTGCTAATTATTCTTGTACTTTCGGAAATCATCAATAAAATCTCTCTTTTTTGCGTTTTCGGTCCTTTAGTTCTTTAATAGAATTTTAGAGCCCCCACTAAATATAAGTTTTGACAGTTGTGTTTCGGCTCTCACACTCGCAATCAAGATCAAACGACATGGGCATTTCTGGCCGACGATGGTGAAAGATTGCGAAAGTTCTCCCTCAAATGTGAGAAATGCCGTGTGTCCGGGGCGTATCTGATCCGGTCCGGGGGCGTCACAAAGTCCTTCAGCATTTCCCTGCACTTTGCATCCTCCAAGTCCTTGCGAGACTTCTTAGTGGTACAGGGTAGGAACCTTGGGTTTGTATATGTTGGGGTTAAAATCCCCTCCTCGGAGATTGATGGGACAAAAGATCTATTATCATTTAACATTTCATATTCTGGCAGCAACCCCACGAAATGAGACCAGCCTGGGTCAAGCTCTTGGCTTCCGGTCGCAGATGAACTAAACAGGTTGTGACCGTTTGTACTCTTTCCTTATCCTTGGTTTTGTCCCAGAGGGTTAAGGTTTTAACGAGGCAAACTGGTTCACCTATCTTAAAAAACCCGTTCAGGAGCTATCAAGTCGCTCCGACCAAATGCCCGTCGGACCAAGCTCTTGGCATCCGGTCCGACGGATGAACTGAACTCTCTAACGACCTCTCAAGACGAATCTCTGCATATCTTCCCAGCCCGGAGCATTCACCAAGCCAAGACATGGGCTACGGCCGGACCTCGCCCTCTCGACCGGCCCCAGAAGCTATTTCCCGACTATTGGGCCTCGGCCCAATAATTCCCGAAGAAACATCACGCCATTTGAAGATGGACTTCACGCTGTTCAGAACATGGAAAAACATCAAGGAGTTCACTTAAAATAAACGACAAGTCTTTTATCCCAGAGAAAATCGGACCAAAAGATTAAAAAGACAAGCTGGGCCAAAACAAGACAAATTGGCCGTAATGGAAGCGACAGGTCGGCGGCCTATTAGGGTTATTGGCGGCTTGGAAGGGATTTTTACAACGTCCCACATTGCTTAGATTAGTCTTTGAGACCCCAGACTCTCTCATATAAATAGACACCCTTGTATTCAGTTTCAAACCATCCCAACTCAAGTGCAAAAGCCTTCGAGATATAAGACAATAAGCTTTCTCGAACATTTTTGTACTTAGAGAATTATTAATAAAATCATCTTTCTCATCTTTTTACTTTTTTGCCCTTTAGTTCTTGTTTAATAGAATTTTTGGAGCCCCGCAAATATAAATTTCGACAGTGTGAGTTTCGGCTCTCACAGTTTGGCGCCGTCTGTGGGGACGAGAAAATATTCTTTATTCAAGAACAACATGATACGGAGCGGAAGACCATGGCAGCCGAAAGAAGAGTAGACGATGCGAGCAATTGGCCGACCGAAGGAGCAGCTAGGACGTTCACGGTCGGAGCGTCTGTAACGGAAGCAATGGACTGGAGCTCAACAGGCGAAAACCGGGCCAGACGATGACTTTCCAAGAAGGAGAAGCCGCGGAGATCGATCACCCCGCATAACGACCTGCTCGTTATTAGCCTTTTGATCGGAGGATACGAAGTTCCGAAAGTCTTGGTCGACACGGGAGGAACGGTGAACGTCATATTCATCGAAACCCTTCGAAAGATGGGAACCGGAACGTGGCATCTGACGCCACACCCGAAACCGCTACTAACCGGTTTTTTCCGAAAAACGATAATGACAATAGGGACAGTCCAACTTCCCGTCAGAGCCAAAGGAGTAGAGAAAAACACGAAGTTCTCGGTGCTCGATCGCCGGGGGATCTGCGACGCAATCGTAGGGACTCCATGGTTGAACGCGATGAAAGCCATTACGTCCACCTACCACCTCTGCCTGAAGTTCCCGACCTCAACCGGAGGGCAGATAATATGGGGACGACAGAGAGATTCCCGAACTTGCCTCTTAACAGAGCATAAGATAAGGAAGCTGGTGACCGAAACAAATCAACGAGGAAACCCCGGTAAGGCGAAGGAAGAACGACAACTGGCCAGACTCGAGCATAAGCTGCAGATGGAGGAAGCCCGAAGGACGATAGAGATCCACCGTGCGAGCCCGTGATCTCAGTCAACATAGACGAAACAAGCCTGGAGCGATGCACGGAATTGGAGCGAATCTAGAAGAGCCGATCAAGTCGGAACTAATCACCCTCCTGAAGAAGAATGCCAACTCGTTCGCTTGGAAGGCGGAAGATATGCCCGGAATCGACGTCGGCATCACAAGCCACGAACTCAACATGGACCCAACGTTCAAACCGATAAAGCAGAAGAGGCGAAAACTAAGCCCGGAGCGCGCCCAAGCGGTAAACGATGAAGTCGAAAGACTGCTTAAGGTCGGATCCATCATGGAAGTAAAATACCCAGATTGGCTAGCCAATCCGGTGGTAGTGAAGAAGAAGAACGGAAAATGGCGAGTCTGCGTCGACTTACGGATCTAAACAAAGCTTGTCCAAAAGGCTGTTTTCCGCTACCACACATAGACCGGTTGGTCGAAGCCACAGCCGGAAATAAGCTGTTATCCTTCATGGACGCGTTTTCCGGCTACAACCAAATCATAATGAACCCCGACGACCGAGACAAAACCTCGTTCATTACGAATCGAGGGATATATTGTTACAAGGTGATGCCATTCGGATTAAAGAACGCCGGAGCGACATACCAAAGACTCATCAACAAGTGTTCGCCGAGCAACTCGGGAAGACAATGGAAGTATACACTGGCGACATGCTGGTGAAGTCTTTAGAAGAAAAGGATCACGTGGAGCATCTGCGAGAATGTTTCGAACAACTCAACCGACACAACATGAAGTTGAACCCCGCTAAATGCAGGTTCAGAGTAGCGTCAGGAGAATTCCTCGGGTACCTCGTGACCCACCGTGGAATAGAAGCAAATAGAGGCAGATCAACGCCCTAATAGAGATGGCCTCGCCGAAGACAAAAAGAGAGATCCAAAGGTTAAACGGGCGGGTCGCGACATTAAACCGATTTATCTCTCGAGATCACGGATAAATGTTTGCCTTTCTACGACACCCTCAGGGGAAACAAGAAGTTCGAATGGACAGAGAAATGTGAGCAAGCTTTCTAGGAGTTGAAGAAATATCTGGCGAATCCACCCGTACTAACCAAACCAATCGAAGGAGAACCCCTATACTTGTACACGGCTGTATCATCCACAGCGGTGAGCGGAGTAATAATAAGGGAAGATCGTAACGAGCAGAAGCCAGTCTTCTACGTAAGTCAAACCTTGACGGACGCGGAAAGCCGGTACCCGTTAACGGAGAAAGCAGCCCTGGCAGTAGTGATGTCAGCTCGGAAACTACGGCCCTATTTTCCAATCACACACGATCATCGTACTCACTACCTTCCCTCTCAGAATGATCTTGCACAGTCCTAGTCAATCAGACGGCTGGCGAAATGGGCGATGGAGCTGAGTGAATACGATATCGAATACCGAAGTAGGACGTGCGCAAAATCCCAAGTCCTGGCCGACTTCCTGATCTAACTACAGATGGCGGGCGTAAACTAATCAACGCCAGATGCGATTTGGACTCTTCACGCAGATGGGTCATCGTCAAAACAAGGCTCGGGAGTTGGAATACGCCTAACATCACCCACCGGAGAAATCCTGGAGCAATCATTTCGATTACTCTTCAACGCCTCAAACAACGAGGCGGAGTACGGAGCTTTGATTGCCGGATTAAAGCTCGCACTTGGGTTCAAGATCCAAAACCTTCAAGCATTTTGCGATTCTCAGTTGGTGGCAAATCAATTCAGTGGAGATTACGAAGCAAAGGACGATAGAATGGAATCTTATCTCAAGATCGTCCAAGACCTGGCAAAGCAATTTGAAAGTTTCCAACTCACCCGAATCCCTCGGGGAGAGAACACTCAAGTCGATGCATTGGCGGCCCTAGCATCGACATCACCCCCCCGGGAAAACGAGTCATCCCCATGGAGTTCATTGAGCAACCAAGCATCGACCCACCGCAAGTCGCTAACCTTATACATGAAGGTGAAGAAGAAGAAGAACCCTCGGAGGAAGAACAGGCGACCGCCCAACGGAAGAGTACGGGTGTGACCGCAGCTGGATGGCCCCGATACGAGCACACATCATGGACGGAGAAGTCCCAACGGAGAAGTGGGCCGCACGCAAGTTAAGGCTCAGGCCTCTCGATTTGTTCTCCTCGATGGCAACATCTATAAATGGAGGCTATTCGGACCATTGATGACCTGCGTGGAAGGAAAAGAAGCAACAGAAATCATGGAAGAAGTCCACAGTGGATCATGGGGAAATCACTCTGGAGGAAGTGGCTCGCAATCAAGATCAAACGACATGGGCATTTCTGGCCGACGATGGTGAAAGATTGCGAAAGTTCTCCTCAAATGTGAGAAATGCCAAAGACATGCCCTGGTCATCCACCACCGGCGGAGGCACTCTCATCAATCTCCGCGCCGTACCCGTTCATGAGATGGTCGATGGACATCGTCGGGTGATATTATGTATTTTTAACGTATTTTGATTTGTTTTTAGTATTCGGTTTGAGTTTTGATTTGCATCTTTCGTTAGTTTTTCGAGTCTTTTCTATTGTTTCGAGTCTTTTTACAGATTTTATGGAGTTCCGAAGGAGTTTGGCGTTTACGGACATGTTCGAGTCAAGTTAAGATGGAAAACGAGAAAAGGACCAAACACAAGAGAACGACCGTTCTGAAGAAGAACGATCGTTCTGGCCAAGCAAAGGAACGACCACTCTATTCCGGAACGACCGTTCCCTCACTCACCTACCTTGTCGACAAAAGCCAGAGAACGACCGTTCCCTCAACAGAACGGTCGTTCCCCATCTCACCTACTCCACCAACAACCATGCACGGAACGACCGTTCTCCACCTAGAACGATCGTTCCAAGCTCACCTACTCCCTACTTCGATCGACCATTGAGAACGACCGTTCTCCTTCAAGAACGGTCGTTCCCCACTTCACCTACTCCCCTACACCTTGGCCTATATATAGAACTCACTCTTGATGCTTCAAAACACACCATCTTATTCTCTCACTCTTCTCTAGCTTCAAGACATTGCTTCTGCTCTCTTTAAGCTTTAATGTTTATGTTTTTCAAGTTCTTATTAGTTTTTTTTAAGCTTTAAACATTTATGCTTTGATCAAGTTTTATTAAGTTTGTTTTCAGTTCTTATTTTCTATCTTTATGGTTTGATTAAGTTTTACTTTCAGTTCTTATTATCTATATTTATGCTTTGATCAAGTTCTTATAAGTTTATTTTCAGCTTTTGTTATCTATATTTATGCTTTGTTCAAGTTCTTATTAAGTTATTTTCAGCTTTCATTATCTATTCAAGCTTTTATGATGAACTCTATAATCTCTTTGTTTTCTTCTTCTTTAATTATGTCTGACTAGATATCTTAGTTAGGTAAGGTTTGTCAAAGGAATTCATGAGCTTTGAGGGTTTAACCTAGACAGCGAGAGTTGCTAGGTTGCTAGAAAGAACATTGGTGAGCAATTTATTCATTACCTGCGAGAGTAGATGTATTGGAGAATTGTGAACATATAAACCTGATTTTAAGGCTTGTCTACGATTTCTAGTACCAGCGAGAGTTAGGAATTCTAGGTTGATAGACAAAGATATTGATACCACGAGAGTGGATTGATATTATCTTTATGTTTGAGTTCTATACTTATGCTTAATCACTGCCTGAATAGTTGTTTGATCCGTTGCTCTGAATCTCCTGCGATATTCCTTGACCTAACGCTTGTTTAATATTATCTTCACAACCGATTTTACTTTTATTACTTGCTATTTACAAACCAAAACATAATTGAATTGTCTTAGCTTTTAATTTAGCTCATTAGATCAAGTGTGAAACTGGTCTTCGTGGGATCGACCCCTAAATACTACTTCGTATGCTGTGCACTTGCAGTAGGAAATAAGGGTTTAAAACTCGTGTATCAAGTTTTTGGTGCCGTTGCCGGGGACCAAATTTTCGCCTTTTATTTACTGCTGAATTATTAGACTACGAACTTTACTGAACTTGTTTTCTTTTCTTCTTTGTTTTTGTGTTTCAGGTGCATGTCCACAAGGAGCACAAGGAGCAAAAACAACAAAGACCTTCTTAGCTTGACAAACGACGAGCTAGCAAGGATAGAACGAGGAAACAGAAGACGTAACACACCCATTAAAGAAACAAAACATCTGACACCGCCAACTCAGAGATGGGCGGACAAGTAGACATCGCAGCTCAGCTGCAGCAACTTCAGACAGCCATGGAACAGCTTCGTTTACAACAAGAGAGGAAACTCATTGCACAACCAGCTTTCGGGGACAAATATGCGGCTCACGCATACTACCAGGATCGATCTGCGATCGTTACCCCGACCATCCAGAGGCAAGATTACGAGATCAAGCCTCAAATGATCGGCCTCGTGAAGCAACACCTGTTCCACGGTCTGCCTGCTGAGATTCCGATGGATCACATCGAGAACTTCGAAGAGATCTGTAGCACAACCGGCTCCAATGGTGTGCCTCCAGATTTCTTGAAGTGCAAGCTTTTCCCCTTCTCTCTTACGGGAAAAGCATCACGGTGGTTAAAATCTTTACCACCAGGCTCTCTACTGACTTGGGCCGATGCACGAGCAGCCTTCTTGGATAAGTTCTACACGAAATCCAAGACCGCAGCCTTGAGGAACAAGATCTCCTCATTCGAGCAACAGTCCGTGAATCCTTCAATGAAGCATGGGAGCGGTTTAAAGAGTACAAACGCGAGTGCCCTCACCATGGGTTCAATGACGAGCAACTGCTCAGCACCTTCTATGACGGAGTAGATTGGGACTACAGAAACGCCCTGAATGCAGCTAGTAACGGTGACTTCTACACTAATTCAAAGGAAGGAGCTCTGGAGCTGATCGAGAACCTAGCCGCAAGTTCCAGCAACAAAAGCCCGGAGTACGACAGGAAGAGAGTCAACAGTGTGGACTCCAAGAAAATGATGAGCTCGCGGCTTGGTTAACCTTTTGCTAAAAAAAGAACCAGAAGTCAGTCCACTTTGTGGACGAGAATGGGGAAGCACCTCTCGCTCAAGTCTATGAGGAAGAAACCGGGAATGATCAGATGGAGGTGAATTATGTGACAGGACAAGGTTTCGGACAGAACCGCGGTTTTAACAACCAAGGCTTCAACACTCATCCGAACCTGTCCTATAGGAGCACCAATGTGGAGAATCCGCAGGATCAGGCTTATCCTAAGCAAGGAAATCAACCACATATAGGTTTTCAGAAGAACTACTCCAACAACTACCAGAACCAGCCATTCGTTCCTAATCAGAACCGTTTCCAAGGAGGGAATCAGCCAAGGCAGCCTTTCACAAACTCGCAATACCAGCCTTTCACAAATCCGCAGCCTTCATCTTCAGCAACCGGCTCCCAAGACGAGCTGAAGAACATGATGCAGCAGTTGATGGCGAGTCAACAAAAGGCGGCAGCAGAGATCAACTCCAAAGTTGACACTATGTATGTTGATCTTAATGGGAAGTATGAGGCTGTATGGACCCACATGAAGCAACTGTATGTTCAGATTGCACAAACCGTCGAGTCTATAAAAAGAACACCAGGGACTCTGCCTGGAAAAGCTGAAGCACCTAGGAAGGAGTTTGTCAACGCCATCGAGCTAAGGAGCGGGAAAACATTGAATTCGGAAACAACTTCCGGATCGGCAAAAGGAAAAAAAGCGACAACCGAGCACCCTGGTCCGTAAACCGAGCACATGCTCAGCCAAGAAACTCCAACAACTTCGGCCAGCAATCCGGAAGCAAGGGTGTACAAACCCAAGGTCCCATACCCTGTACCAGCCAAGAAGTCTCGCAAAGACTTAGAGGATGCTAAATGCAGGGAGATGCTCAGAGACCTAACCGTGAAGCTACCTCTCACAGATGCCGTTCATATGATACCTGCGCTCAAACGGTATATGAAAACCCTAGTCTCGGGAAAAGTAGCTGAGGAGGAAAACGTGATGGTGGTCTCCAAAGAGTGCAGTGCTGTTCTGCAGAACAAAGTCCTTAAAAAGAGAAGCGATCCTGGCAGATTCGTTTTATCAGTCAAGATCGGCCCCATGACATTCGCATGCTCTCTGTGCGATCTCGGTTCTAGTGTCAACCTTATGCCATACTCTGTGGCAAAGCGGTTAGGGTTCACGAAATTCAAACCCACGCGCATCTCATTGGTCTTCGCAGACAATCAACAAAGCTTCCGGTGGGTATTTTAGAGGATCTTCATGTGCGAATTGGAGACACACTCATCCCAGCTGATTTCGTGGTTCTAGAGCTTGAAGAAGAACCGAAGGACCCTCTGATTCTTGGCCGACCATTCTTATGCACAGCTGGTGCAATAATCGATGTACAGAATGGAGTGATTGACCTTCAGCTAGGCGACATGGTAATGTCATTCGAGATGGATAAATTGTTGAAGAAACCAATGATGGATGGACAGACCATCACTGTGGAAGGCATGGATGATGTATATGATGAGGCAGCTGAAGAGCTTCTGTGCCCGGATCCTCTTGAAACCGCTCTAACTCTAGCTGAAAGAGAGCATGGTTTCCTGAGCGAGGATGCCGACAGCTTTGCCAAGATGCTAGACTCCATCCAAAGAATGGAGCAAATGGTGGCGTACACAAGCCTAGAAGATGAGGAGAACTCGGCAGAAACAAACGGAGCACCCGCTCCAATCCCGCGAGCACCTGCTCCGCCACTTGACCCGATAGACAGCCCTTGGAGCGAATTGAAAGCACCCAAACTGGAGCTCAAAACTCTCCCAGTCGGGCTCAGGTACGCATTCCTTGGAACGAACTCTACTTACCCGGTGATTGTGAATGCTGATTTGAATAATGTGGAAGTAGCTTTACTTTTATGCGAGCTTAGGAAATATAGAAAGGCTATAGGGTATTCACTTGATGATATCACTGGCATCTCCCCTGATCTTTGCATGCATAGGATACATCTAGAAAATGAATCGAGGAGTTCTATAGAACATCAAGGAGGTTAAATCCGAATTTGAAAGATGTTGTTAAAAAGTAGCTCATGAATATTTTTGTGCAATTTGCTAAAATGGATCGAAATTTGTCGGTTTTGTAGGATGAGCGAAGTTCAACGAGAAGTGGGAAGCTCTAGCAACACGAGCAGGAAGTGTAAGACAGCGCGTGACAAGAACCCGCTCAACAGACCCATAACCGGAAAGTGGGATGCATACGACACCAAGTATTTGGCGGACTTGCGACAAACGAAACTTATGCCAAACCGGTTGGGCAGTGAGGCTACATTGGAGGCGTTGGGTCTGAAAGAGGATGTGGAGACTGTGTTCGAGAACATTGGATTCGGACGGCTGTGGAAGATCAACGTGCCCATCTATCCTAAGTTCGTGAAGGAGTTCCTCGCAACTTTCCGTCTCACCTACGCCAATCCCGAAAACCCAAAGGCAAGTGAGGGTACTCTCACATTCTTCCTCAACAAGAAGCACTACGAGTACAGCCTCTTCGAGATTTGCGACATCTATGGTTTCCACAAAGGAGAAGACGTCAAGTTCTCCAAGTTCAGAAAAGAAGATGCGGATGAATTCTGGGCGATCATTGCTAGTGGGCAGTATATCCCGCGAAATGCTAAGATAACCGCGATCAGGAATCCGGTTTGAGAGTTGTGGTCAAGATCATAAGCAACACCTTCTTCTGCAAGAAGGAATCGGGAGCTGTACGAGATGATGAGTTATGGATGCTTTTCTATGGAGTGAAGCATCTCATCCCGTTGTCCCCAGAGACGGACGGTTTTACCGAGAACTATGCTGCTGTGTTGTGTGACATGTTGGTGAAGATCAAGACAAGGCCTCCAAAGATACTATATGTAAGCAACATCCTCACACCTATCTTCCAACACACGCAGCTTGACCTGTCTGGGGAGGAAGTTCTGAACAAATGGGAGAGTATTGACATCGACCATCTCATACGTTGCACAGTCCTCAACAAGAAGGACGTCTACCAGTTCTATGGGCGCGACGGAGTGGCCCGTTTTTGTAGACTCCTGAACAGAGGTATCACTTCTCTCATTGATCAGGACAGTTTGGAGTTTGATGTTGGTCAGGAGTTTTTGATAGCAGATCCAACGGGGCAAGTCGCACAAGTTTCGCGACCTCGCAAGATACATAGACCACTGCGCGCACCACAGCCTGACGAAGAGAGTGAAGATGAGATAGCGGAGGGTGGAGATGATATCGAAGAAGAAGAAGAATCACAGCCACAGCAACTCCTCCCACACAGCGCTGACAGATACCGCTTACCGCCGAGCCCTCCGGCAGATGACACGTCGCAACAACTCCAGTGGATCATCAAATCGCAAAAGAAGAACAACTCGATGATGAGGAAGATCTGGGGAGCGATCTAGAAGATTCGACCTTGTTCTTGTGCATCAGGTTCGCAGACACGAGGAGATGACAGCGACGACTCCAGCGATGACCATGAGAGGAGGACCAAGGTGAGACAAGATCGGTTGAGCGGATGAAGGCTAGAGAGCAGCACCGATAGCTCCACCAGCGACCACTGAGCTTGTGGTTATTTCTATCACCCTTGTTATATCCATTTTTATTTTTAGGACACTTTTTTATTTATGAGTTTGCGGGTTTCTCTTTCGGTTTTGTTCTAACTGTGACGGTTAAAAACAAGTCTGGGGGAGGAATTCATTTGTCTACTAACGTGTGTTTTATGGATCTTTATTTCTTATGTTTTATTTTGGTTTTATTTTTGTGTGTTTATATTTTCAACAAACAAAAACAAAAACAAAAAATATATTTATCGAGTCAAAAATATTGTGTGAAATTGTTAAACTTTTTGGAATTGCAACATGTTCGATGTCATTGCCTTACGACTGCTTAGCATTGTTTGATGATAGTTTGGAAACACAGAAAAATCCATAACTTGATCATTTTGTGAATTTTCTCAAATCATCTGAACTTAATCGAATTATCGGAACTTAATATGGACTTAATTTATCTCACTTAGGGGGTTGATAATCATGTATTGGATTTTACATTTGGAGTTTTCTTTTCATCATTTCTACCAATCTTTGCTAACTCCAAATGGCTAGACTTATCCTTAGTCTAGTACCACACCATTACCATTTCCATGTTGAAACCCACTTATTTTCGTTTACTGTCATTGCATTCATGTGCAAAAACTATGGAGTATACGGACCGACACAACTTTTCTTTAGGACTGTGTCTAGAATAGGTGGTCTCTTTCTGATTAAACTCATGAGATGTGTCTAGAAATGTGATCTCTTTTTGAATATATTCATCGAAAATTTTCGTTTCAAAAGAGAATGAACTTTTAATGGGTAGAAGATTTTATTCACATTCAAGAAATAAGCTTACATTGTTAAAATTCTTTTGATGCAGATCTTAGAGACTAACCGGTTCCATTCTCCGATATATAAAAAAATAAAAAAAAAAAGAAAAAGAAAAAGAAAAAGAGAATAAAAAAATAAAACAGAAGGAACCGGGAAAGTCGTCAAGGTAATATCTTTAAATTTCGTGAAACGTTAAAAGAAATCATGTTCTTGTTTGTGACTTTGTTAAATAAGGGTAGAAGGATTAGAGTTAAGGAGAGTTGTGTACCTCCTAATTGGTCCGTGTCTCACTGTGATTTTGCATAATGATTTGCATCCGTTTATACTGCCAAAAGAGACCGAAACACTTGAGCCACCAAATACCAACCTTGATACCTAGACCATAACGTGTTAGATATTCCCTTTGTGAGAGTACACGCATTTGATAATAAATGTTAAATATTGAGTTCTGCTTGATCATGAGATTTTACTTATTTACTACGGTTATGGAGAAGTACAATGAAGTACGGTTTGATCTGAACTTTGCGAATGCGGTTTACGGGCAATTGATTTAGAGTATGGTCCTATAAGTTTTACGAGTTTCACATGTTTTTCAAACCTCTCATCTTTGTAAAATCTCTAGTTTTGCTTTGGGACAAGCAAAGGTTTTAGTTGGGGAGAGTTGATATTATGTATTTTTAACGTATTTTGATTTGTTTTTAGTATTCGGTTTGAGTTTTGATTTGCATCTTTCGTTAGTTTTTCGAGTCTTTTCTATTGTTTCGAGTCTTTTTACAGATTTTATGGAGTTCCGAAGGAGTTTGGCGTTTACGGACATGTTCGAGTCAAGTTAAGATGGAAAAACGAGAAAAGGACCAAACACAAGAGAACGACCGTTCTGAAGAAGAACGATCGTTCTGGCCAAGCAAAGGAACGACCACTCTATTCCGGAACGACCGTTCCCTCACTCACCTACCTTGCCGACAAAAGACAGAGAACGACCGTTCCCTCAACAGAACGGTCGTTCCCCATCTCACCTACTCCACCAACAACCATGCACGGAACGACCGTTCTCCACCTAGAACGATCGTTCCCAAGCTCACCTACTCCACCTACTTCGATCGACAATTGAGAACGACCGTTCTCCTTCAAGAACGGTCGTTCCCCACTTCACCTACTCCCCTACACCTTGGCCTATATATAGAACTCACTCTTGATGCTTCAAAACACACCATCTTCTTCTCTCACTCTTCTCTAGCTTCAAAAAATTGCTTCTGCTCTCTTTTAAGCTTTTATGTTTATGTTTTTATCAAGTTCTTATTAGTTTCTTTAAGCTTTAAACATTTATGCTTTGATCAAGTTTTATTAAGTTTGTTTTCAGTTCTTATTTTCTATCTTTATGCTTTAATTAAGTTTTACTTTCAGTTCTTATTATCTATATTATGCTTTGATCAAGTTCTTATAAGTTTATTTCCAGCTTTTGTTATCTATATTTATGCTTTGTTCAAGTTCTTATTAAGTTATTTTCAGCTTTCATTATCTATTCAAGCTTTTATGACGAACTCTATAATCTCTTTGTTTTCTTCTTCTTTAATTATGTCTGAGTAGATATCTTAGTTAGGTTAAGGTTTGTCAAAGGAATTCATGAGCTTTAAGGGTTAAACACAAATAGGCTATTCAAATCAATGTCTTCACCTTTGTTGTTCTTAATGCTTAGATCGAATTGATCACTTGATTTTATGATATTGGGTTTAACCTAGACAGCGAGAGTTGCTAGGTTGCTAGAAAGAACATTGGTGAGCAATTTATTCATTACCTGCGAGAGTAGATGTATTGGAGAATTGTGAACATATTAACCTGATTTTAAGGGTTATCTACGATTTCTAGTACCAGCAAGAGTTAGGAATTCTAGGTTGATAGACAAAGATATTGATACCACGAGAGTGGATTGATATTATCTTTATGTTTGAGTTCTAGACTTATGCTTAATCACTGCCTGAATAGTTGTTCGATCCGTTGCTCAGAATCTCCTGCGATATTCCTTGACCTAACGCTTGTTTAATATTATCTTCACAACCGATTTTACTTTTATTACTTGCTATTTACAAAACCAAAAACATAATTGAATTGTCTTAGCTTTTATTTAGCTCATTAGATCAAAGTGTGAAACTGGTCTTCGTGGGATCGACCCCTAAATACTACTTCGTATGCTGTGTACTTGCAATAGGAAATAAGGGTTTCAAACTCGTGTATCATCGGGCCAATGCACGCCTCGAAGCAAAAAAGGTTTCTCCTCGTCTTAACGGACTACTTCTTGAAGTGGGTCGAGGCAGATTCTTATGCAAGCATCAAAGACGCTCAAATCGAACATTTCGTCTGGAAGAATATCATATGCAGGCACGGAGTTCAGTACGAAATCGTCACAGATAACGGCTCCCAATTCATTTACATCCGTTTTGAAGGGTTCTGCGAGAAATGGAAAATAAGATTGAGCAAATCAACGCCCCGTTACCCGCAAGGGAACGGCCAGGCCGAAGCAGCAAACAAAACCATTGTAGACGAGCTCAAGAAATGCCTTGGAGAGAAGAAAGGGAGGTGGGCCGACGAACTCGAAGGAGTCTTATGGTCTCACCGCACAACCCCAAGACGAGCAATCGGAGAAACACCATTTGCGCTAGTCTACGGCACCGAGTGTGTAATCCTGGCAGAAATGGATTTTCCCTGAGTCAGACGCAGACTCCTGCCCGGACAAGAAGGTCTTAACCACTTAATGATGTTGGACGAATTGGATCTAATAAACGAAAGGCGAGACCAGGCGTTCATTCGAATCCAGAACTATCAGCAAGCAGCGGCAAGATACTACAACTCGAACGTACGAATACGCAAATTCAAGGAAGGTGATCTCGTCTTCCGTAAAGTCTTCCAGAATACCGCGGAACCAAACGCATGAAAGCTAGGAGCAAAATGGGAAGGACCATACAAGGTGACAAAGGTGGTCCGACCAGGAGCATACGAACTAGAAAACGAAGAAGGAAAACCAATACCGAGAACGTGGAACGCAATGCATCTCGAAGTACTATCACTGAAGAATCGTACAATAGAACTACGAATCGGCTTGAAATCCACGATCGGGGTACGTAGGCAGCTCACCTTCCCATGAGTTCAGCTATAAATAATAAAATAAAAAAAATCGTCTCTAGGCACAAATCGCCTCTCGGCACAAATCGCCTCTCGGCACAAATCGCCTCTCGGCACACATCGCCTCTTGGCATACGTATCAACCTCCCGTTGCTAATCACAACAGGGAGACTTAAACCATGGTTCTTTCAACATCTCGCAGTGGATAAACTTAAGAGCGCTATATAATCTCCGAAAAACATCCGAACGGCGTGACCTGACATCCCGCGATCCTGCAGGGAGCGTCGAAGACGATGTTCTTTTAAGCTTATCTTCAGGAGCATTTCGCATAGGCAAATAGTGCGAGGTGTAAACCGCGAAATAAGCTCGTAAACCCAGTAAGACGCCTGACATGGAAAGCTGGTCTTGAACATCTCTGAACGCAGTACCAAACAGGCTCTGATACGAGATCCTAAACGCGTTCAGTCGAGAGAGGAATTTAAACGTGTAACTCCTCGACACCAAAACATAACCATGGTCAAAAGTTTGAGTGTCCGGAAAAACACTCCGACTCAACGCAAACGCCTCTCGGCAAGCGAGAAACAACGCAAACGCCTCTTGGCAAGCGACAAATAAAGCAAACGCCTCTTGGCAAGCGACAAATAAAGCAAAAGCCTCTTGGCAAGCTACACATAACAAACGCCTCTTGGGCCAATATCAACATCGCCTCTTGGCCAGTATCAGTATCGCCTCTAGGCAAACGGACCAGTCGCCTATCTCTTTCGGAGATCGGGCCTGGCATCCTTCATCAAATACTAAGCAAGGAAAGAAAAATTCATCTTCTTCAGCCGCCTGTAAGTTTCAGGCCCGAGGAGAAAACAAATTCGCAACAATTTTTGGCGACCGGCCCTCAAGAAGACACGCATTTCAGAAGCAGAGACCTTTAGTCCATCAATCCCGACAAGCATCTCATCAAACGCTACTCGCCCATGGAAGCAAAGGCCACGAGCTGGGGGCTAACTGTTGGGGTTAAAATCCCCTCCTCGGAGATTGATGGGACAAAAGATCTAGTTATCATCTAACATTTCATATTCATGCAGCAAGCCCACGAAATGAGACCAAACGCCTGCCCGGGTCAAGCTCTTGGCTTCCAGTCGCAGATAAACTAAACGGGTTGTGACCGTTTGTACTCTTTCCTTATACTTGGTTTTGTCCCAAAGGGTTTTCCGGGAAAGGTTTTAACGAGGCAAACTGGTTCACCTATCTTAAAAAATCCGTTCAGGAGCTGATCAAGTCGCTCCGACCAAATGCCCGTCGGACCAAGCTCTTGGCGTCCGGTCCGACGGATGAACTGAACTCTCTAACGACCTCTCAAGACGAATCTCTGCATATCTTCCCAGCCCGGAGCATTCACCAAGCCAAGACATGGGCTACAGCCGGACCTCACCCTCTCTGACCGGCCCCAGAAGCTATTTACCGACATTGGTCCTCGGCCCAATAATTCCCGAAGAAACATCACGCCATTTGAAGATGGACTTCACGCTGTTCAGAACGTGGATAAACATCAAAGAGTTCACTAAAAATAAACCAGAGGCAAGGCTTTTACCCAGAGAAAATCGGACCAGAAGATTAAAAAGACAAACTGGGCCAAAACAACACAAATGGGCCGTAATGGAAGCGACAGGTCGGCGGTGTAATACCCCGATACTGAAGCAGAAAGCATGACGGAGAGAAATATTTTCTGATGGGGAATCAGAACAATTTTAAAAATTCTGGAACTTGGAGCGTAGATGCACAAGGAGTTAAGGCAGTCGTTACAAAAAGATTCAAGTCAAGAAAAATCCTAGGCAGCACAGAAAAATCGTAGAAGACCGTTCTACGAGGAAAAAAGAACAATCAGAGGAATAAATCCAAAAGAGGAGTTTCGAGTATCAATAAATTCAGGGGATTTTTCTCAAGACACTAGACACCAAAAGGAAGCTTTGGAAAGTGAAAGATTAGTGTTTGGACATCGGATGCATAAGTTATGAATTTATTTCCAAGAGGGTACGAAGAGAAGTACATGGAGGAGAATAATTCCAAAAGGGGGACTCCGGTTATCTAAAAATTATGAAATTTGGAGGGATCATAAAGGACATATAGAAGACACATCGGAAAAAGACAGAGCAATTTTTGGATAAAGGAATCATCAGATATGGAGTTTTCTTCTCCTAAGGTGTTAGGTGGAGCTTGCAACAACTAGAGTCCAAGGGAATATTCTGCATGACCAGTTTCGACCAATGCATGATATTTCTACATTTGATGACTAAAAAGAATACAAGAAATGTCTGAAAAGGTTTTTAGAGCAGAAGTCGTTGGGAAAATGATTATGTGGGAGAAATTAGAAGAAAATATGGTTTAATTGAAGAATTGTGCATGAAGAGGACAAGTGGAGTGTGATGGACGAAATAGTGACACTTTGAGTTTATCTTCTCAACTCAGGGATTATGTGTCAAGCTAGTAGGAGATCAACCCACTAACTCCAGACTTCACTCTTCATTCTCTCTTCCTAATAAACCAAGTGCTCTCCCTCCATCCATTCTTTTGCCAAAAGCTCAGATCAAAGAGAGATTCTCTGTGTTTTAAAGTGAGAGTATGAGTGAAGTAAGAGAGCTAGGCGTGGGTAAGGGAGGTGTCTTGTTGGTGCTTGTGTGAATCTTGTTGCTCTCTTCTTTTTATCTTCTTTGCCAATTTTTCCAAGGTGGGTTTCAGTGTGTGGTAGCCCTCTCCACTTTGTTCTACATCATATGTTCATGATGGTGTTGTAGGCAAGACTGGTTTGGAATTTCAGGTTTCTTTCTCTCTTAAAAAACCATTTCTTGCTTGAGTGATGAAGTAAAGTTGTTGCATGTTGTTGGGGTCGAAATCCCCTCCTCGAAGATTGACGGAACGAGAAGTCAAGGTCGAGATCAAATCACGAACATGGACGGGCAAGCTAAGGCAAACTGCCCACGACCCGTCCAAGGCACGAACCGGCGGCTGGGATGAGTGCCAGCCGCCGGGCTTCTCCACCCAAGGCCGGCGGCTGGGATGAGTGCCAGCCGCCGGGTCTTCTTCATCCGAACATGGGACGGACAAGACCAAATGAAACCTATCCCGAACATGGAACGAACGAGCTAAGGCAAACTGCCCACGATCCGTCCAAGGAAGCCAACCGGCGGCTGGGACATGGCCGGCCGCCGGGTCCTCTTTCACCAACGGCCGGCGGCTGGGACAAGTGCCAGCCGCCGGATCTCCCTTCGTCCGTGGCCGGCGGCTGGGATGAGGCCAGCCGCCGGATCTCCCTTCGTCCGTGGCCGGCGGCTGGGATGAGGCCAGCCGCCGGATCTCCCTTCGTCCGTGGCCGGCGGCTGGGATGAAGCCAGCCGCCGGATCTCCCCTCGTCCGTGGCCGGCGGCTGGGATGAAGCCAGCCGCCGGATCTCCCCTCGTCCGTGGCCGGCGGCTGGGATGAGGCCAGCCGCCGGATCTCCCCTCGTCCGTGGCCGGCGGCTGGCACTTGTCCCAGCCGCCGGGTCTTCATCACATGTCCACGATCATTTCTCGAGTCGAGACTCCTCATCCGAACATCGTCCAGTCGACCGACCGTCAAACGTAACTCAATGCCCGGACCGACCCGGAGATCATCCGTTTGCATGTTCTGACCCCAAAGACGTCCATAAACGTTCCCCGAAAGACCGAGACGAACGTCCAGCCAGCCGTGGACCAGTCGCCGAGCATACAAGCCAAGGAACCGGCGGCTGGCCATCAATACTGAAACCGGCGGCTGGAAGTTCAAATAAAAAACGGGCGGTTCAAATCTCGGAAGTCATAAAACGCTCGGAACACTATTCACGCGGGAAAAACCGTTAAAAACACTATTCATCCCGAGACAAAGTTAACCGAAAAATCGAATTAAGCATAAACCGAGATTCGGATTACTATTCACCGGTTTACTATTCACGGATCACTATTCACCGCGGGCCAGATTTGGGTCAGAATGCGCAGATGGATCACGGAAGACTCTCGGGCCGGAAATCGGGCCCAAAAAGCTTAAGTCGGCGGCTGGGAGCGAAGGACAAGGTCCCACATCGGAAATCTGAAGTCTTAGCCTCCTAGGATTGTCAGTATATATATGTACGCTCATGTAAAGGTTAAATCCATCCCAGATCCGAGTATTAGGAGTTTTAGCAATTTAAGACTATTCAGCTTTTGCTAATTTCCTTGTACTTTCGGAAAATATCAATAAAATCTCCCTTTTCATTTTTTTGCATTTTCGGTCCTTTAGTTCTTTATAAATAGAATTTTCGAGCCCCCATTAAATATAAGTTTTGACAGTGTGAGTTTCGGCTCTCACAGTTTGGCGCCGTCTGTGGGGACGAGAAATATTCTTAACCCTAAGAACGAAAAGGATACCGAACGAAGACAATGACTAGAAGAACTGACGACATCACCAACCAACCGACCGGAGCAGCAGCCGGAATGGGACTTCCCGCCATTAGCACATCGGCGGCCAGAACCGGAACAACTGCCGCCGGGACATCCACCGACGGAGCAGTCGGAAATCCCGGGACTTCGCCCAGGGCCCTCGCCAGATACGGAATGCCACTCGAAGATCCAGTCATCACGGAAACAGCCAACACCGCCCCGGAGAATGCAGCGATCACCGAACTGCGGAACATGGTAGCCGAAATCACGGAGCGGCAAAACAGGCAAGAGAGAGCAGCCGCACGAGAAAGAGCGGCTTCCCAGGAACCAGCACACGCCCCTCGGACTCTAGGAGTAAGACGCCCTATCTTCACCCCGCGAGCGGATCCCTCGGGCCGTCAGAATCCCGACGAACAGACCCCGGTCGGAACAAGGAGAGAACCGTCAGCACCACCCCCGCTGTACCGGAAAAGCGCCACTGGGCGAACCGTTGAACGGCCGACTTCCACGGTGACTAACGGTGAAAACCCGAGAGACACCACGAACAGAGCCGAAAACGAAACTGACGACGAAGCTGGAGATCTGAACGCGGACGAAGAAGAGCTCCGCTGGATCGAAGAGCAGGAGAAGGAGGAACGAGAGGCCAGAGCTAATCGATCCGCTAGCCGAAGGGACGAGCTGGATGAGCTCCGTGCCCGCCTAGAACTCACCACGAGTCAGATGAAGGAGGTAAGGTCGCAGGTCCATAAAGCGACAAGTGCGGCCCCGGAAATCGACCGTGTCCTAGAGGAAACGCAAAAGATCCCGTTCACTTCGAGGATCACTAGCGTCAGACTCTCTGACCCGGGAAAAATCCGAATTCCCTTCTACGACGGGACGACTGATCCGAAGGCCCACATGACAGCCTTCCACATTGCTATGGGACGGGCTAGATTCAGACCCGAAGAGAGGGACGCGGGATTCTGCCTCCTCTTCGTGGAACATCTGAAAGGATCAGCCTTGTCATGGTTCTCGAGGCTAGACAGAGATTCAATCGATGGTTTCGAACAATTGTCGGCAGCCTTCTTGAAACATTACTCGCTGTTCATAAGACAGTCAACGTCCGACGCAGATCTTTACTCGCTGTCGCAGGAACCCGAAGAAAGCCTCCGAGATTTCATCGAAAGGTTTAAGGTGATAGTCTCAAAAATTGACGGACTAAGCAACAGTGCCGCGATCAACGCCCTAAAGAAGTCCTTGCTGAAGACTTCGAACTTCCGAAAGGAAATTACCGTGAACCCGCCAATCACCATTCAAGATGCTCTCCACCGTGCTTCCAACTTCGTCATCTACGAGGAAGACATGAGGGTCCCAGCCGGAAAGCACCAATCGTCAAAATCGGTCGCCAAAGGCACGGTGCAACCTTCTAACTTTCCAAACGAGAGAAGAAGTAGGCGAACCAACCGAGATGAAGAACCCAACCCGGGCGGAGCGCATAACTACCAGATAAACACGGAGAGACCGTATAATGAGCGCAGCAAGGGACCATGGAATACATGGACTCGACCAGGATTCGACGAGAACGCCTTCTGTACCTTCCACAAGACAAAAGGCCACTCGACCGAAAACTGCAGGACCGTCGGAAGGAGGCTCGCGGCAAAGCTGTTAGCCGGGGAGCTCGGAAACGGAGTGACCCTCGAAAGTCTCGGAGCTATCGAAGAAGATGCTGGCGCCCCAGACGGACGACCTAACCAGGAACGTCCCGAAAGGCCCAACGAGGATACCCCCAAACGAGGAAGGAGACCAAACGGAGACGACTCCGCCGCCAACCGCAGGAGAATCCACATGATCATCGGAGGATCACAATACTGCCGAGATACAGTGGCCTCCATAAAGGCGTTTCTGAGAAGAGGAGATAAGGAGTCAAACCCGCGGGAACCGATCACCGAAAACGATGACCGGATCGCCTTCCACGAGAAAGACGCCGAAGGCCTCGACCAACCTCACGACGATCCTTTAGTAGTGGAGTTGGACATAAACGACCACGACGTCTCCCGAGTCTTGATCGACCGGAAGTTCGGTGGACGTCATTTTTCGAGAGACACTTCAAAGGATGAAGGTGGACCCGTCGATGATAAAGCCGAATCCGAGGTCGCTGACCGGATTCTCTGGCGAAGTCACAATGACGGATGGAACAATCCAGCTCCCAGTTCGTGCCGGCGGAATCACGAAAATCGTTAACTTCGCGGTGGCAAACCACCCCGCGATTTATAATGTGATAATGGGAACTCCCTGGATCAATTCAATGCGAGCAATCCCGTCAACTTACCATCTCTGCCTGAAGTTCCCGACACCAAACGGAATCAAGACCGTTTGGGGAAATCAGAAGGAGGCTCGGATCTGTTTTCTGGCGGAACACAAGCTCCGGAATCCGACCAACCCGCAAAGAGATAACCCGAAGAGGAAGAACGAAGACAAAGTCTCCGAACTGGGAAAGAAAGTGAGCAGAACCGAAAAGTTCGAAAAAACGGAGGTTCCGCCCACGGAGACTGAAATCGACCAAGAGAAGACAAAAACGGCCGAAAAGACCGCAGAAACTGCCGGAGCTGTGACGGACAACTCCATTACCAAGACTTAACCGTCTTCCCGCCACAAAAAAAAAAAAAAAAAAAAAAAAAAAAAAAAACGGAACTACGGGTGACTTGATCCCTTTTCACGAAGGGTACGTAGGCAGCTCGCTTAAAAAACGAGTTCAGTTGCCCCTCTCCTTAAAAAAGGGGGGGAGTGGGTCCGTATATACACACTCCCAAATTTTCGCAAAAATTTCAAGAAGATGGACATTGGGACTTAGCATCTCATAACACATCCAAAGCTTGAAAAAGTTTCCTGAAAACACCGTTCTGACAAACATCGAGACTTAGCATCTTGAAACTTGATCTAGAAACCGAATGGATCCAGAAAACCCCAAGGAAAATGAACATTGAGACTTAGTATCTCATAAAACATCTTCAACTCGAACTTAAAATCAGATGAACATCGAGGCTTAGCATCTCATCCAAAGACCATCAACCAATCAAGATACTTCTCCCGAACACTTAAGTCCTCTCCAACAAATCCGTCTGTTGCTGGCCACAACAAGACTATCTTTTTAAACCATGGTTCTTTCAACATCCCACAGAGGATAAAACTAGCGCGCTATACAAATTTCCGGATTAACATCCGAAGGGCGTAACCTGTATCCCGCGATCCTGCAGGAAGCGCTCGAGACGATGTTCTGATTAGTTTACTTTCACCAACACTTTGCATAGTACAGGACACAAAGTAAACTCTTTAAACCCAGTAAAGCGCCTGACACGGGAACACTGGTCAAAGACATCTCGAGAACGCAGTATCAAACCGGCTCTGATGTGAGATCTTAAAAGCGTTCAGTCGAAAGAGGGATTCGAACAAGCTCGGTCCCCTACGACAACAAAAGACTGCATTAAACCCAGGAATATTCGCAAAATACAAACTGGTCTAAAAGTTCGAGTGTCCGGAACAACACTCCAACGCAATATCAATCAGCTACAAAACGGGCCAGCCGCCCTTCACTCTACAAAACGGGCCAGCCGCCCGTCCTCCGTAGAGAGACGGGCCAGCCGCCCTTTACTCCACAAAACCGGTCAGCCGCCCGTCCTCCGTAGAGAGACGGGCCAGCCGCCCTTCATTCTATAAAATGGGCCAGCCGCCCTCTTGGAAGAGAGACATACCGGCCGCCTTCTCCTTTATCAAGGCTATAAAAGCGAAGCAAGCAAGCAAAGAAGTCCATAACATCTAAGGCAAAAACAAATAGATAATAAATCCCCTTGAAAGGAGATATGAGTGACCAAGTTCAGACAACAAAGCAAATACAATGAAAAAGGTCAAAAGACCCGGATACAACAGAAACAGATAATACAAGGCCAAAAGCCTAATCATATTCAACAAGAGGAGTAGGAGCTGCATAATCCAAATCTTCGGCATTCGGAGATTGGTACGGAGAAACAGGAGAGCACACCAAGTGGCTCTCGAGAACGGCAGCAGCCCGATCATAAGAACCGGCCCAACCTCCTCCGTTGAGCTGCTCTAATGACGCCTTCAGCTCTCCTTCTTCCACCTCGACCTTGGACTTCCCGGACTTAATATCCCGGATTAGATCAAGGTTCGAGCTGACCTCGGTCAAGGCAGTCTCACCATACTTCGCCTGACGCATCGGCGCAAGGGCAGCTTTAGCACCTTCGATGCGGAGACGATACTTCTCCACCAAGTCCCAGCGACATTTCTTAAGAGCCAGCTCCAATTTCCGCTCAGCTTCCGCGAGCACTTTCTTAATCTCCTTCTGAGATCGCCTCTCCACGTTCCGAAGCTTCACTTCTAAAGCCTTGATCTTCTTGTCCTTCTTCCGGGACTCTCTCTCCGAAGCTTCCAAGGCAACCTGGGTTGCATGAGCTCGGGTGGCGATCTGAATCAAAGAAAAGCAAATATCAGCAAAGACCAAACTGCGTCCAAACGAATCTAACGGAAAAAGGAGTTACCATCATAAGACCGGAGGACAGATCTCCATAAGCCGCCGAACGATCGAACGGCACAGCTGGGGCCGGAGCCAACGCTCCAAAGTAATCCACAACCTTAACGGATTCAGCCGGATCGCCTCCCGCCGCCTTGCGAGCATCGAAGAGAAGACCATGATCGGACGCCTCGGCCGTCCGAGCCACTTTGCCCTTCCTCGAACGGTCCGGGCTGTTGGAAGCTCCCTTCCCTTTGTCCACAGCGACGGCACAAGCTGAACTCTGAGGAGCAGCAATCTGTTCCCCGGGCACGCCATGGAAGTCGGGTCCGGGCGGAAGAACAAAGCCGGCCGCCGGGTCAAACTCGACCGCCTCTCCGGACGGTCCGGCCTCACCGTACTTCTGCTTGCGATAGTTCCAAACACCCGCCATTCGGGGTACGTCGCCGGCGGGTCAATGAAGTCGGGACCTTTGAGAGGGGCACGTCCTTCTAAAATATCTCTTGCGTCAAGAAAACGGCGCCAAAGGTCGGGACACTCCCAATCGATTTTCTTCTTATCAACTTCTGTAACGATATCCTCAAACCCGGAAATCTGGGGACAAAGGGATCACGACCTAGAGAGCGAAAAGAAGAAAAGCTGTGAGAAATGAAGTTATGAAGAATGAAACAAATGAACAAGGACTACTTATAGGAAAAAAATTCACAAAAAGACGAAACACTTACGTGGCAAACTCCACTCGGTCCTAACTGAGCCGCCGAAGTCAGAACCGACCGTAAGCGGGCTGCGTTTCACATAGAAAAACTCAAGCCGCGAAGCTTTGCAATGCTGTCGGAGCCCGGTGTAGAAACGCTTCACGTTCCTCCGAACGTTGATTGAGCAGAAGAAATCCGAATTGGAAACCTTCCTCATCGAAAAGAAATTCCGAATCAGATCACCCTCCAACTTGATCCCACATTCGGCACAACGGACTACAAGTCCCATCAAAATCCTCATGGCGCCAGGGGTAAGTTGAGAGATCGCAACCCCATATAAATCGAGAAAATCAAAAATGGCTCCCGGGATCGGGAACCAGAGGAAGGCTTCGTAGAACATCGACTCGTACATGGCAAAATAGCCATCTGGTGCCTTGTTCATCCTATCCCCATCCTTCGGGAGACGGAACTTAATCTTGTCCGGAATCCGGAAATCGTATCTAAGCTCGGACAGCGAGTCCCGATCGCTCAAAGTAGGACCATGCTTGAATGTCTCGGCTATCGATCTATAACTCGTAGACGGTCCAGGCTTCTTAAACCGCCAAGCGAAAATATCTTCGCCCCAATAGGCTTTAGCCTCACCAGGAGAGCGACATTCGGACTTCACGTCCGGATGCACGAAGATAGGCACCTCCGGGTGATCCGATCTGATTTCTTCCCCGGACATGGCCGAGTCATTACCTATCTCTGGCCAAACACGATGACTCTCGGAAGGGACCAGAGATCGGGACGGCCATGCGCGCCACCCACCGTTGTCCTCGACATGTTGAGGAGGAGTCCAAACGCCACGTGCTATACTCGTCCTCGGTGAAACGCCATCAATTCCGACGTGAGGAGCAGCGGACGTCCTCTCTAAGGCACCTCCAGAGCCAAGCGCCCATCTTGATACGGCTACTGTGCCAGCCGCCCTCCTGGAAGCGTTCTTAGAGCCAGCCGCCCTCCTCGAACCAGACGTCCTACTCGTAGAACTCCCGGCCGCCGGCTCGGTCCTGACCTCATTCCCGGCCGCCGGCTCGGGCCTGACCTCATTCCCGGCCGCCGGCTCGGGTCTAATTACATTCCCGGCCGCCGGCTCGGGTCTGATATCACTCCCGGCCGCCGGCTCGGGCTCCCATTGAGGAACATTCGCAAAACCGAGCGCTCCTTGAGCATAGCTAGGACCGGCCTCCCACTGAGGAACGCCTTCGGGACCGTGCGCTGCTCGTGGAATGGCATCTTCTCCATCGGCCAGCAGGTCTTCCACAAGTATCATATCCTGATCCCCGGACATAAAATCAAACTCGAACTGATTGTTCATTATTGCATCAAAGTTGAGACCGAAAGGAGAACCTCCTTCACCAGCCATTGCTAAAGAAAAAGATTTTCAAAGAAAAGACTTGAAGAAAAAACTTGAGAAGGGGATGTGAAGAATGAATGAAGCCACTCCTTTGATATATCAAACGTGGCACGAACTTCTATGATGAACAATACTCTGACAAGACATCAAAGAGAAGCGGATGAACGGACGTACGGAAAAACCCATTGCCTTCCCGTTTCAATCAATCCCGATAAAACCTCAGCTTAAAGCTCATCGTCCTGGACTACGAGAACGAAGAGCTGGGGGGCTAACTGTTGGGGTCGAAATCCCCTCCTCGAAGATTGACGGAACGAGAAGTCAAGGTCGAGATCAAATCACGAACATGGAACGGGCAAGCTAAGGCAAACTGCCCACGACCCGTCCAAGGCACGAACCGGCGGCTGGGATGAGTGCCAGCCGCCGGGTCTTCTCCACCCAAGGCCGGCGGCTGGGATGAGTGCCAGCCGCCGGGTCTTCTTCATCCGAACATGGGACGGACAAGACCAAATGAAACCTATCCCGAACATGGAACGAACGAGCTAAGGCAAACTGCCCACGATCCGTCCAAGGAAGCCAACCGGCGGCTGGGACATGGCCGGCCGCCGGGTCCTCTTTCACCAACGGCCGGCGGCTGGGACAAGTGCCAGCCGCCGGATCTCCCTTCGTCCGTGGCCGGCGGCTGGGATGAGGCCAGCCGCCGGATCTCCCTTCGTCCGTGGCCGGCGGCTGGGATGAGGCCAGCCGCCGGATCTCCCTTCGTCCGTGGCCGGCGGCTGGGATGAAGCCAGCCGCCGGATCTCCCCTCGTCCGTGGCCGGCGGCTGGGATGAAGCCAGCCGCCGGATCTCCCCTCGTCCGTGGCCGGCGGCTGGGATGAGGCCAGCCGCCGGATCTCCCCTCGTCCGTGGCCGGCGGCTGGCACTTGTCCCAGCCGCCGGGTCTTCATCACATGTCCACGATCATTTCTCGAGTCGAGACTCCTCATCCGAACATCGTCCAGTCGACCGACCGTCAAACGTAACTCAATGCCCGGACCGACCCGGAGATCATCCGTTTGCATGTTCTGACCCCAAAGACGTCCATAAACGTTCCCCGAAAGACCGAGACGAACGTCCAGCCAGCCGTGGACCAGTCGCCGAGCATACAAGCCAAAGGAACCGGCGGCTGGCCATCAATACTGAAACCGGCGGCTGGAAGTTCAAATAAAAAACGGGCGGTTCAAATCTCGGAAGTCAAAACGCTCGGAACACTATTCACGCGGGAAAAACCGTTAAAAACACTATTCATCCCGAGACAAAGTTAACCGAAAAATCGAATTAAGCATAAACCGAGATTCGTTCGGATACTATTCACCGGTTACTATTCACGGATCACTATTCACCGCGGGCCAGATTTGGGTCAGAATGCGCAGATGGATCACGGAAGACTCTCGGCCGGAAATCGGGCCCAAAAAGCTTAAGTCGGCGGCTGGGAGCGAAGGACAAGGTCCCACATCGGAAATCTGAAGTCTTAGCCTCCTAGGATTGTCAGTATATATATGTACGCTCATGTAAAGGTTAAATCCATCCCAGATCCGAGTATTAGGAGTTTTAGCAATTTAAGACTATTCAGCTTTTGCTAATTTCCCTTGTACTTTCGGAAAATATCAATAAAATCTCCCTTTTCATCTTTTTTGCATTTTCGGTCCTTTAGTTCTTATAAATAGAATTTTCGAGCCCCCATTAAATATAAGTTTTGACAGTGTGAGTTTCGGCTCTCACACATGTTAAGTATGCTTGAAAAATGATTAGTAAAAGGAATCTCCAGAAGTATTTTCAGATGAATTTTCAAGTTTATTTTTCTTCTGGAGAATGATTTCAAGTTTTAAATGAGGAAGTTGTCTTTGATTTCTAAAAAAAAAAAAAATCTTGGTTTTCTAACTTGAAACTCTTGGGTTAGAGTAAGATAGTTAGTTGAATGAGGTTCATTGCAGTAAGTGTTTGAGAAGGAGGAAAGATGTAGTAGTGTTTATGTTTCATGCATGTAGTTGAAAGGGAGTCTTAAGTCTAGTGAGTTGCATGCATGCATGAGGAAGTAGAAAAATTGAAATGATAGATATTTCTTTCCATGTAGAAAGGTGATAAGCTAGAGATTGTGTAGATTTTTGCATGGATTAAGAGTTATTATTTAGAAATTTTTGAGTAAGTTCCTCTTTAAATAATCAGTTAGTATGAGTAGTAGAGAATTTTGTTTGAATTTTTGAGGCTAGAAAATTGAGTAGAGTTTTAGTTCTTGTAGAATGATTAAGTAATTTTAGCTAGTAATTATCAGTGTGTAATTTAGTATTTTCGATTAGAAAAGATGTTAGGCAAGATTAATTGATATATTTGAATTGGATATAGTTGAATTAATAAAGGTATTCTAAATACATTAGGTTGCATGTGTAGTAATTTGTGAATTGTTAGTATTGTAAATTATTGGAAAGAAAATGAAAGTGTGATAGGTTATAGAAGTCACATAGTGCATGCTTAGTAATTTTAGATTTGCTAGAATTGTTAGATTTGGATTAAGAGTTGCATTTAGGTATGGAGTAAGAGTTGTAGAATAAAGTTTAAGAGAATGGACTTTGCGGGAATAACATTGAGTTGTGTAAGAGGATCGTTAAGTTTAAGTTGACATATTTAGCTTTGCATTGGGGTAATAGTCTAAGAGGGTGTTTCAAGTGAAATGGATTTCCTAAGAAGGTTTTAAATCGGTTTTGATGAAAAGAAGCATTTTCAAATGGATTTTGATTGCTTGTGCATGGATTGGTTGCATGCTTGTGGTGTTTGTGGTGCAAGTAACCTCTGTGGTGTAGACTAACGTTTTATGCAGGCATCACACAGAGGAATGTATTGAATTCGGCTAGTGAGAGCATGAGATTGGGAAGTTTGAGTTGTTGAGGATTGTGATTGGAGTTGTGATGTTTTGTTTTGGTGTGGTGAGTAGGTCGATTGACGGTAGTCTTTCAGACTGAGGCGGAACCGTGAGAGACGGTTCAGTGGCGGTATGTGTGTGATCCCAAATGGTTTTCCTCCACGGCATCGATGGACTGAGAGGTGGAGAAGGCTCGGTGGAAAGGGTGGCTGCCCTGGCCGAGTTGGACCCGACGGGGTACTGCAGACGGCGTTCCGGAAGAGGAAGGCGAAACTGACCGTGACAGCTTTCCGGAAGAGGAAGGACGGGGCTGGGGTCTGGAAACACTTGTGAGAAGCCGGTGTATGGCTTGTTTTTGATGTTCCGGCTTGACGGTCTTTGTGATAGTCAAGTGCAGGGTGTTCACGGGGATTCACACCATGCTTTGAGATCTCAATGCCCACGCGTGTTGTTGTTATGCGTTGCGAGAACGCAGTTTCAGAAAGATGCAGAGGCATCATAGGAGTGCTGGTGCACTCAACAGACTAACGTTGTTTTGTGCTTCGGCTATTTACTTTTAAGTTGCTTCGGCTATATTGATTGATTGCTTGTTTGATTATTTCATTTATCGCTTTGTTTTAAATCTCCTGTGTGAGTCCTGAAACTCACTGGGTAATCTTATGATTGCTCACCCTTTTCCCCTGTTTCCTCCTTTCAGGAGCCCTTAGCTTGGTAGCATGGCTTTGTTTAGGATTGGCGCGCTTGTCCAGGTGTTCCAGTGGTGTTTAGTAAGTCCAGGAGTTTTTAGGCTGATGCCCGTATCTTATGTTGTACTAGTCTATGCTGTTTTCTAATCCGCGGATAAACGTATTTGTGTATTCGGTTTTCTTGAATTTCATGTGACATTAAGACTTGGAAAACTTAAGTTATGATGAAATGAAGTATGTTTTGGTTTAAACTTCCTTGCACTTTATATTTGAGTCTTCCGCTGATATGTATGGTTTGTCCGAACTTGTTCACAACTCGAGACCGAAGTACGGGTTGCAAAGCCTTAGGCCGAGGTCGAGAGGTAAACGGAGTTAGGTATTGGGACGTTCTGTTTTTGGACTTAGTCCTGGAATGAGCTGACTCGATACTTAACCCCGTACTGTGGCATTTCCGGATCGGTTAGGCTGGAGGGTTGGTCGTTCATGTTCTTGTTTGATTGTTGGAGGCCAATCCTGTCTAGTCCGGTTCGGGGGTGTTACAGATGGCCTATTAGGGTTATTGGCGGTTGGGAAGGGATGTTTACAACGTCCCACATTGCTTAGATCAGTCTCTGAGACCCCAGACTCTCTCATATAAATAGACACCCTTGTATTCACTTTCAGATCATCCCAACTCAAGTGCAAGAGCTTTCGAGATATAAGACAATAAGGTTTCTCGAATATTTTTGTACTTAGAGAATTAGGGAATTCGGGGTCCAGCTACACGGAAACTTTCATGCCGGCTCTGCATACACGAAACTTTGACCTCCGCGTTCAGATACACAAAACTTTGTTCCCGGTTTTTAACCACACACAATCTTTTGTTCTGGGTTTAACCCCATAATCGCTTAATTAGTGCCTAAACCGGGTTTAAATCAAAAACAAACCATAACCTCAATTAAAATCGAAGTGAACCAGTTAAAACAGTACTTAACCAGTAGAAATCGAAATCAACCAAATGGAAATTTAATTGCAAAAGAAAACCCGATTTAGCGTTAACCGAAACCGAAACCAGGGAAAAAAAAACATAACCCGATTCCCCCAAATTCGAAAAGCCCCAAATTTCAGTCTCTCAAGAACACTAAAAGCGAAATTGAAATTGTGAAATTGAAAAGCGAAATTGATAAGCGAAACCGAAGAAGCAGCTACAATGAGGTAATCCTTGCTTTTCGATTGTGTTTTTCATTGTGTTTCGTTTGTGTTCGAGCTTGTGTTTCGAATCGTTTGAAAAATCGTGTTTCTAATTGAGTATCGATTTAGAACAACAATGATGACTTCTTGTGTTCTTATTTGTTGACAAGATAAGGGAAGACCCAGTGTACTTTATGCCCAAGAAGATTCAAGAACTTGTTAGAGAACTGTATAAAGGGATTTCAGTTATAAGAGATCAGTGTCAAGAGGGAAGAAAAAAGGCATTGAGGTGGATCAAGCAAGAGTATGAAGATCAGTTTGCACACATAAGAGGCTATTGTGAACAAATTCTGAAGTCAAATCCCGGGTCAACTGTAGAAGTTGTGACTAAACGAGGAGCAGGCGGTGAAGACATATTTGAGAGGTTTTATGTGTGCTTTAAAGTATTGAAAGAGTCATGGAAAAGAAATTGCCGACGTCTTATTGGAGTTGACGGTACATTTCTTAGAGGAACAACTAAAGGAATGCTTCTTGTAGCTCAGGGACGAGATGCTGACAACTGCATATATCCCATAGCATGGGCTGTAGTTGAAGTGGAAGACGAGGTAAGTTGGGTCTGGTTTATTAAGAAGCTGCAAGTTGATTTGGAGTTAGGGGATGGAGCTGGTTTCATCATAATGTCAGATAGGCAAAAGGTATGTGTCTTTTTTGGATTTAATGTATTGTTTGATGCAAAATGGGTTTTATGTGGATTTAATTTTGTGTTGTCTTCTCATAGGGTCTGATCAATGCTGTGCACAAGGAGATTCCAAAAGCTGAGCACAGAAAATGTGTTAGACACATTTACCAAAATATTAAGGCGCAACATGGGAGAAAGATGGAGTTGAAGCCATTCATTTGGCAGTTGGCTTGGAGTACCAACGAGACAGAATATAAAAAAAACCTTGACAAGATCAAGGACTATGATGAAGAGGTCTTCAATGATGTTAACAAGAGAGATCCAAAGTCATGGTGTTTAGCATTCTACAAGATAGAAGGTAACTGCTGTGAGGATGTGGAGAACAACTCTGTGGAGTCATTTAACAACACAATTGTTAAACCAAGAGAGAGACCAGTTATGCCAATGTTGGAGATGATCCGAAGACTTGCAATGGTTCGTATAAATACACGATTTACTGTTGCTAAGAGTTACCAAGGAATGTGCACACCATATGTGAAGGAAAGGCTCGAAGAAACTCTTGAATTATTAATAAAATCATCTTTCTCATCTTTTTACTTTTTTGCCCTTAGTTCTTGTTAATAGAATTTTCGGAGCCCCGCAAAATATAAATTTCGACAGTGTGAGTTTTGGCTCTCACAGTATACCCTTTCTGGAATCGCAGTAGGTTTCGGGGTGGAAGCGGAGAGCGTAGCCTGGCGGAGCACATGCTCTGATGAGCCATCCGGGGTGCTCTGTCGTGTCATCCTCTAGAATATCAAAAGGTGCGCCTGACATTCCAGCGCCTCCTGAGAGGTTACTTGTGCTGCCGTACTGACGGCCATGTGCTCGTTGGGCGGGAGCATGTGCTCCGAGGTTGTTTCCTTTTCTTTTGCCGATCCTGAAGTAGTTGCCGAGTTCAGTGTCTTCCCGCTTCTCAATTCGATGGCGTTGACAAATTCTTTCCTAGGTGCTTCAACTTTTCCAGGCATAGTTCGTGGTGTCCTTTTGATTGATTCAGCAGTCTGAGCAATCTGAATATCGAGCTGCTTCATGTGTGTCCACACAGCTTCATACTTTCCGTTGAGGTCCACATACATCTTGTCAACCTTAGCATTGATTTCGGCTGCGGCTTTCTGCTGTCCAGCTAAGAGTTGTTGCATCATGTTCTTCAACTCGTCTTGAGAGCCGGTTGCTGGAGAAGGAGGCCGCGAGTTTTGGAACTGCTGAGGCTGCGAATTGTTGTAGGGTTGCCTAGGCTGATTTCCTGCTTGGAATCGGTTCTGGTTGGGGACAAATGGCCTGTTCTGGTTTTGGTAGTTGTTGGAGTAACCTCTCTGGAAGCCCGTCTGAGGTTGGGGTCCTGAGGTTGGGGTCCTTGTTTAGGATAGGTTTGATCCTGAGGATTCTCCACATTAGTGCTCCTATAAGACAGATTCGGATGAGTGTTGAAACCTTGGTTGTTGAAACCGTGGTTTTGTCCAAAGCCTTGTCCTGTTACATAGTTGACCTCCATCTGATCATCACTGGCTTCCTCTCCAAAGACTTGGGCGAGGGGCTCTTCTCCATTCTCATCCACGAAGTGGACTGACTTCTGGTTCCCTTCAGAAGAAGGTTAACCTTGGCCGTGAGGTCATCGATCTTCTTGGATTCTACACTGTTGACCTTCTTCTGTTGTATTCTGGACACTTGTTGCTAGAGCTTGCAGCAAAGTTCTCGATCAACTCCAGAGCTCCTTCTTTTGATTTGGTGTAGAAGTCACCATTGCTGGCTGCATTCAAGGCATTTCTGTAATCCCATTCCACTCCATCGTAGAAGGTGCTGAGCAGCTGCTCGTCGCAAAAACCGTGGTGAGGGCACTCACGCTTATATTCCGGAGAGTTGAAGGTTTGAAGGTTTCCATGCTCCCATGCTTCATTGAAGGTTTCTCCGGAGAGTTGCTCAAACGTGGATATCTTGCTTCTTAAGGCCGCGGTCTTTGACTTTGTGTAGAGACTTCAACCACCGCGAAGCTTTTCCCGAAAGAGAGAAGGGAAAAAGCTTGCACTTCAAGAAATTTAGAGACACACCATTGGAGCCGGTTGTGCTACAAATTTCTTCGAAGTTCTCGATGTGATCCATCAGAATTTCAGCAGGCAGACCGTGGAACAGGTGTTGCTTCACGAGGGCAATCATCTGAGGCTTGATCTCGTAATCTTGCCTCTGGATTATTGGGGTAACGATCGCAGATCGATCCTGGTAGTATGCGTGTGCCGCATCTTTGTCGCCGAAAGCAGGTTGTACATCGAGTTGCCTCTCCTGTTACATCTGAGGCTTGATCTCGTTCTCTCCTTGCTAGCTCTTCGTTAGTCAAGCTGAGAAGTCCTTCGTTATTCTTGCTCCTTATGTTCCTTGTGGACATGCACCTGAAACACAAAGCAGAGAGAAAATAGAAAACGAGTTTAGTGTAGTTCTTAGTCTAGAAATTTAGCCGTAAACCAAAGGTAAAAATTTGGTCCGGCAACGGCGCCAAAAACCAGATACACGAGTTTTAAACCCTATTTCCTACTGCAAGTGCACAGCAATTCGTAGCAGTACTTAGGGGTCGATCCCACGAAGACCAAGTATTACTCTATGGAATAATGAGCTAAATAAAGAGCTGAGAGATTCAATATGAATTTGGTTCGAAATCGTGAATAGCAAGTAATGAAAATAAATCGATTGTGAATAATAATTAAGCAAGCGTTAGGTCAAGGCGATTCGCAGGAGATTCAGAGCAAAGGATCAAACAACTATTCAGGCAATTAATAAGAACCAGTCTAGAACTCAAACACGAAGATAATATTAATTCACTCTCGTGATACCAATATCTTTATCCAACGACCTAAAATCAGAACTCTCGTTAGTTTTAGCAAATCGCAGACAAGCCTTAACGAATGGGTTTGATTTGTTCACAATTCTCCTACACATCTACTCTTTTTAAATTTCCAAACTAACAACCTAATGAAAAACAAGCACACACGATTTTCTTTTTATATACGTTATTTTTAATATGAAATAAAACGAAACAGAAACTAAGAACAAAGAACCGCAAACAATTAACAAAAGGTAGGGTAAGAAAAACCAAAGGTAGAGCCCTTGGCTCTGATACCAGAATGATATAAGACTCGGTGGTGAGTCTATACATAGAGTAGAGATGGAACCGACAAACTGGTGTTCGCTCTCTCTTCCGGTTGTTTGATGATCGTTGGTGGATGTGTTCTAACACGATGGTGATCACTCTCTCTTGTGGGAACCGGATGGTGGAATGATGGCGGGTTGAGTAAGAATGACACAGAGATTAGGTTAGCCTCTGATACGGTACAAAGTCCCTCCTTGGACTAATCGCGCACACAAGCAAGAACTAGTTGAGAATCGCTGTCAGTAACACTTAGAAGAAATTCGTCTCTTTATTGATATTAGGTAAAAACTTGACTGCAACGGCTGGTGTGGGACTTTATTAAATAGTCCATCAGCCTTGAACCTTTTAGGGTCGACACAAAGAAAACAGCACAAAAAAACTCTAAACAACAGGACGTTTGAAAAAGAAAAAAAAAACAACGAGGCGTCCAACATGGAGCCAAGTAAGAGAACATTGTTCAAGACTTAACAATAAAGGGAAAAATCTCAAGCCTAACTAACTGGTGAGTCATTGGTTCCACCTGGAAAAAGAACATAACAATTGACCCACTTACATTGAGAGGTAGCAGGATGGGTCGGAGTAGGTGTTGGTCCGTGCTTCTCGTTCTCGTGGATTCTCAGCGGTCTTGATACACTTCCTTTAACTCCCTGGTCGTCTCTTCCATCGGTCAGTGAATGGTCCAACCTTAGTCGACTGAACTCCACAGTTAGGTCTTTATCGGGTGCGGTACGGTCATCCTTGGTCGATACGTCCATCTCACGATCTGCTCGTCCTTGACGCAAACTAACTCGGCCATTCGTCTTAGAATGTTGGATTGGTCGAGGATACAAGGTTGAGCTGGTTTGGTCGATCGTCGTCCTCGAGCTCTCCTTGCCGTCCTGCGGGCCTGGTCAAGGATCCTCCGGGCTCCGTATTGGATGAGTTATCTATTCCTAGTAGGTCGTTTGGTCCGAGGGAGCTGACATGGTCTTGTACGGCTGCATTGAACCTCCTACATAGTTGTTTCAACTTGGATCGGGTCATGATACTTTCTAGAGCCATCAGCACTTGGTGCGGTTCGGTGTCTGGGTCGATTTCCTCATCAATCTCCTCAAGGAGCAATGGGGAACACACAAACGGTTATCATGAAACAAAAAAACCATTGAGCCGGTAATACTTCCATTGACCGCCCTCGGACTTTGATTAAACGGTCCTTTAAAATCAGAATCTTCAGCATCAAGTTCTTTCATGAATTCAAGTCGATCAATATCGCTTCAAGAGGACAAGAGAACGTACCTGCGTGAGAGAGCATCGACCACAATGTTCTCCTTACCTTTTTTTTGTTTGATCATGTAAGGAAAGGTTTCTATGAACTCCACCCGACGAGCATGCCTCATGTTAAATTTATGTTGGCCTTTGAGATGTTTGAGGACTCGTGGTTGTTGGGGTCAAAACCCACACTCTCGAGATTAACGCTAGAAATGCCTAAACATCAAAGGGAATTCTAGAATCGGAAGATACAGAGTTCCAAGTCAACTCCCGTATCCGTATGAACCATAAATTGGCAGGAAAAACCAGCGCGGCCAAGTTGATCTTTGCGGAAACTGGCCGAGCTAATCTTTGCGGAAACTAGCTAAAAAGGTGCCGACCTGGACTCCATCAAAGGTGTCGACCTGGGATGTTCCGAAGGTACCGACCTGGAATCCTACTCCTACGTGCCGACCTGAACTCAGCTAGGCAATGCCGAGCTTGATTGTGCATTGCCGAGCTGGATCGTGCATTGCCGAGCTGAAAATGTACGTAAACTGTCCGAATAAACTTATACGAGAAAACGACTCTTTCGGTAAACCAAAACGTGCCTAGTTGAACTGTCCCAACACTGTGCCGAGCTGACTCATGGCATTCAGCTCGGCAGCACGAAACCAAGATATGCCGAGCTGAACTCACGACATTCAACTCGACACCCTCAAGTCAAGAACATGTCGAGCTGAATTCATGGCATTCAGCTCGGCACATTCAAGTCAAAAACGTGCCGAGCTGAATCCATGTCATTCAGCTCGGCACCATCATCGCAAAATCTGCCGAACTGAGTTTTTACTAATCTCGTACAATTCGAATCTTTGCGTATTCTCCGAGCTAAGACTTTGTCCGAGCTGGAATGTTGATCTTGGCCTAGCCTGATCCTAACTTCTGAAATAGTTGATCAACATTCCCGAGGTGACTTCATAAGTCTCTTCCGATCATTGGAATTCGACTTCGTATTTTCCGAGAATGATTCCGGAAATTCCGAGCGGAAAATACAGATCGTAAGAAAAATCCAAAATAAAAACTAAGTCTTTCTGACTTCGCAGGTTTCTTCCGAAACATCGGGCGGTTCTCTTAAAACTTCATGTCGTTTTACGGACAACTCCGTGCTGTTAAAGATATACGAAAACATCGAGGATTCTACGTATAAAACCAAAATAATGACATCAAGCCACGATTAAACCGAAGGAAGAATCAAACCGAAGGCATAAAAACAAGTTGGGCCGAAATACGCAATCGTGCCAGATTAGAGGTGACAAGCTTGTGGGCCACTCCGCATTAGGTAAAAGTCGGTGGCTGGAGAAGGACTTCACAACGTCCCAATCGTTAAGACGAGCTCCCGAGACACTAGACTACTTAGTATAAATATGCATCTTTGTAGTCACTTTCAAATCATCCCAACTTCTCGTACTTTACGGCTTAGGCTTTAGTCTTGCACTTTTGCTTACGAACATTGTACGAAAAGTCTATTCGGCGCAAAGTTAATAAAATTATTTTACGTTCTCTTTTCTCGAGTTCTTCCCAGAAATCTCGGAATCGCCCAATTTACTTTACGAAATCGATTGTGTGAATTTCAGTTCCCATAGTTTGGCGCTAGAATGAGGGGGGGTGAGAAATTTTCTTACTTTAAGAACGAGAGAAAACGAGATTGGAAAGGATGACTGTTGGAGGGGATCGGCGTATGTGAGAGCCGAAACTCACACTGTCAAAACTTATATTTTATGGGGGCTCGAAAATTCTATTTTAAAGAACTAAAGGACCGAAAATGCAAAAGGAGATATTTTATTGATATTTTCGAAAGTACAAGGGAAATTAGCAAAAGCTGAAAAGTCTTATATTGCTAGAATTCCTAATACTCGGATTTGGGATGGATTTAACCCTTACATGAGCGTACATATATATACTGACAATCCTAGGGTGCTAAGACTTCAGATTTTCGATGTGGGACTTTGTCCTTTCTTCCCAGCCGCCGACCTAATCTTTTGGGCCCGATATCCGGCCCGAGAGTCTTCCGTGATCCGTCTGCGCGTTCTGACCCCAATCTGGCCCGCCGATGAATAGTAAACCGTGAATAGTAAACCGGTGAATAGAAATCCGACGAATAGTAATCCGAATCTCGGTTTAGACTTAATTCGATTTTTCGGTTAACTTTGTCTCGAGATGAATAATGTTTGATGGTTTTTCCCACGTGAACAGTGTTCCAAACGTTTTACGACTCTTGAGATTTGAGCCACCCGTTCTTTATTCGAACTTCCAGCCGCCGGTTTCGGTATCGATGGCCAGCCGCCAGTTCCTTTGGCTTGTGTGCTTGGCGACTGGTCCATGGACGGCTGAACGTTAGTCACGGTCTTTCGGGGAATGTTTATGGACGTTTTGGACTCGGAACATGCAAATGCCTAGTCTTCGGGTCAGTCAGGGCTTAGAGTTATGTTTGATGGTCGGTCGACTGGACAATGTTCGAGTCTTGACTAAGAAATGATCGTGGGCGGCTGGGATTTTCCCAGCCGCCGGTCCGGGTTCGAAGGAGATCCGGCGGCTGGCCTTATCCCAGCCGCCGGTCCAGGCTCGAAGAAGATTCGGCGGCTGGCCTTATCCCAGCCGCCGGTCTGTGCTCAAAGGAGATCCGGCGGCTGGCCTTATCCCAGCCGCCGGTCCGTGCTCAAAGAAGATCCGGCGGCTGGCATTATCCCAGCCGCCGGTCCGTGCTCAAAGGAGATCCGCGGCTGGCCTTATCCCAGCCGCCGGTCTGGGTTCGAAGGAGATCCGGCGGCTGGCCTTATCCCAGCCGCCGGTCCATGCTCAAAGAAGATCCGGCGGCTGGCCTTATCCCAGCCGCCGGTTGGTGCTCGAAGGAGATCCCGCGGCTGGCCTTATCCCCGCCGCCGGATGGTACTCGAAGGAGATCCGGCGGCTGGCCTTATCCCAGCCGCCGGTCGTGCTGGACGGGTCGTGGGCAGTTGGCCTTAGCTTGTCCAGTCCATGCTGGGGATAAATTCCATTTGGTCTTGATCTTGGCTTCTTGTTTCGTCAATCTTCGAGGAGGGGATTTCGACCCCAACAGTTAGCCCCCCAGCTCTTTGCTTCCGTGGTTTGGAGCAAGGAGCTCCGAGCTGAGAGTTTTATCGGGATTGACCGAAACGGGAAGGGAAAGAGTTTTTCCGTTCGTCCGTTCGTCCGCTCTTCTTTAGTGTCTTGTCAAAGTACAATCCATCATGTTCATACGGAAGTTAGTGCCATGTTTGCTATATCAAAGGAGTGGCTTCATTCTCATTTTTTCACACTCCCCTTCTCTTTTCAAGTTTTCTTCTTCAAGTCTTTCCTTTGAAAATTTTTCTTTTAGAAATGGCTGGTGAAGGAGGTTCTCCTTTCGAACTCAACTTCGACGCAATAATGAATAATCAGTTTGAGTTCGATTTTATGTCCATGGAGCAGGATGCGGTACTTGTGGAAGATCTGCTGGCGGTTGGAGAAGATGCCATTCCACAAGCAGCGTCCGGTCCCGAAGGTGTTCCTCATTGGGCGGCTGGCCCTAGCAACGCTCAAGGAGCGCTCAGTTATGCTAATGTTCCTCAATGGGAGCCCGAGACGGCGGTTGGGATTGAAAACATACCCGAGCCGGCGGCCGGGATTGAGAGCGTGCCCGAGCCGGCGGCCGGGATTGAGAGCATGCCCGAGCCGGCGGCCGGGATTGAGATCATGCCCAAGCCGGCGGCCGGGATTAGTGATTCGACGTGTAGGGCGTCTGGGTCGAAGAGGGTGTTCGGCTCCAGACGGGCGGCTGACTCTAAGAACGCTTCCAAGAGGGCGGCTGGCGTAGTGGCCGTATCAAGGTGGGTGCTTGGCTCTGGAGGCGTCTTAGAGAGGGCATCGGCACTTCCCGAGTTGATGTTGACGGCGTCTCGCCGCGGGCGAGCGTAGTACGTGGCGTTTGGACCCCTCCTCAACATGTTGAGGACAACGGCGGATGGCGTGCATGGCCGTCCCGATCTCTAGTCCCTTCCGAGCATCATCGTGTTTGGCCAGAGACAGGTGACGACTCGGCCATGTCCTGGGAAGAAGTCAGGTCGGATCACCCGAAGGTGCCTATTTTTGTGCGTCCGGAAGTAAAATCCGAGTGTCGTTCTCCCGGGGAAGCTAACGCCTATTGGGGCGAAGATATTTTCGCTTGGCGGCTCAAGAAGCCTGGACCGGTAAAAGGGTATAGGAAAATATCTGCGGGGTTCGAGCTTGGACCAACTCTGAGAAATCGGGACTCATTGGCCGAGCTCAGATATGACTTCCGGATTTCGGACAAGATCAATTTCGTCTCCCAAAAGACGGGGACAGGATGGACAAGGCGCCAAAGGGATATTTCGCTATGTATGAATCGATGTTTTACGAAGCTTTCCTCTGGTTCCCGATCCCAGGAGCTATCTTCGAATTTCTCGAGTTATATGGGTTGCGATCTCTCAACTTGTTATATCTGCTATGAGGATTTTAATGGGACTCGTGGTCCGTTGTGCTGAATGCGGAATCAAGTTGGAGGGCGACCTTGTACGGAATTTCTTTTCATTGAGGAAGATTTATACGTCAGATTTCTTCTGCTCGGTTAACGTCCGGAAGAATGTGAAGCGTTTCTACACCGGTCTTCGGAGTAATTGTAAAGCTTCGCGGAACCAGTTTTTCTACGTGAAGTGCAGCCCGCTCACGGTTGGTCCTGATTACGGCGGCTCGGTTAGAACCGAGTGGGATGTGCCACGTAAGCATTTCGTCTTTTTGTGAATTTTTTTTCTATAAGTAGTCTTCATTCCTTTGTTTCATTCTCCATAATTTCAAAACCTTGCATTTTTTCTTTTCTTCTTTCTTTAGTTCGTGATCCTTTTGCTCCTAGAGTTTCTGGAGTTGAAGATATCTTTAAAGAAGTTGATAAAAAGAAGATAGATTGGGAGTGTCTTGATCTTTGGCTCCGCTTTCTTGACGCGAGAGATATTCTAGAAGGACGCGCACCTCCGAAGGCTCCCGACTTTATCGATCCGATGGCGACATACCCCGGCATGGAGGGTGTTTGGATGTACCGCCAGCAGAAATATGGTGAAGCTGGACCGTCCGGAGAGGCGGCTGAGTTTGACCCGGCGTCCGGTTTTGTTTTACCGTCCGGGCCTGATTTCCATGGTGACGGCGTGCCCGAGGAACATGTAGCTGCTCCTCAGGGTTCCGACTGTGCTATTGTGGCGGATAAAGGGAAGGGAGCTTCCAACAGCCCGGATCGTCCGAGGAAAGGTAAAGTGGCCCGGACGGTCGAGGCGTCTGACCCCGGTCTCCAGCCGAGTCCGTGAAGGTCGTGGACTACTTTGGAGCGTTGGCTCCGGCCTCCGCTACGCCGTTCATCGTTCAGCGGCTTACGGAGACTTGTCCTCTGGTCTGATGATGGTAATTTTTTCCTCCTTTAGATTTGTTTTGACGCAGTTTGGTCTTTGCTGATATTCGTTGATTCAGGTCGCTACTCGAGCTCATGCGATCCAGGTTGCCTTAGAGGCTTCGGAGAAAGAGTCCGGAAGAAGGACAAAAAGATTAAGGCCCTGGAAGTCAAGCTTAGGAATGCGGAGAGGAGATCTCAGAAGGAGCTCAAGAAGGCGCTCGCGGAGGCTGAGCGGAAGATGGAGCTGGCGCTTAAGAAATGTCGATGGGAGTTGGTGGAAAAGTACCGTCTCCGTGTCCAGGGAGCCAAGGCCGCTCTTGCGCCGATGCGTCAGGCGAAGTATGGCGAGACTGCTTTGTCTGAGGTCGGCTCGAACCTTGATCTGGTCCGGGACAATCAAGTCCGGCAAGTCCAGGTCGAGGAGGAGGAGGGAAGCTGGAGGCGTCGTTGGAACAGCTCAAAGGAGGAGGCTGGCTTGGCTCTTACGATCGGGCTGCTTCCGTCCTCGACAGCTACTGGTTTGTTCTCCGGTTCTCCGTGCCATTCTCCAGGGGCCGAGCTTTGGATTATGCTGATTCTACCCCTCTCATCGAGTATGACTAGGCTTTGGCCTTTTTATCTTGTATTTTCTGCTTCGGTTGTGTTCGGGTCTTTTGACTATGTATTTGCTTTGTCCGTTGAACTTGATCACTTGATGTCTCCTTTTATGGAGATTTATTATCTATTTCCTTTGCCTTTAATTGTTCTTGACTTCTTGCTTGTTTCGCTTTTAAATCCGAACAAAGGCTTTCTTCGGGTTATAAGTCTTGATAAAGGCAAATTGGGCGGCGGTATGTCTTTCTTCAAGAGGACGGCCGGCCCATTTTGCGGAACGAAGGGCGGCTGGTCCGTCTCTCTTCGGAGGACGGGCGGCTGGCCCGTTTTGCAGAGCGAAGGGCGGCTGGCCGTCTCTCTACGGAGGACGGGCGGCTGGCCCGTTTTGCAGAGCGAAGGGCCGGCTGGCCCGTCTCTCTACGGAGGACGGGCGGCTGGCCCGTCTCTCTACGGAGGACGGGCGGCTGGCCCGTTTTGCAGAGCGAAGGGCGGCTGGCCCGTCTCTCTACGGAGGAAGGGCGGTGGGCCCGTTTTGCAGAGCGAAGGGCGGCTGGCCTGTCTCTCTACGGAGGACGGGCGGCTGGCCCTTTTTGCAGAGCGAAGGGCGGCTGGCCCGTCTCTCTACGGAGGACGGGCGGCTGGCCCATTTTGTAGAGTGAAGGGTGGCTGGCCCGTTTTGAAGGGCGGCTGGCCGTTTTGTAGAGTGAAGGGCGGCTGGCCCATCTCTCTACGGAGGACGGGCGGCTGGCCCATTTTGTAGAGTGAAGGGCGGCTGGCCCGTCTCTCTACGGAGGATGGGCGGCTGGCCGTCTCTCTACGGAGGACGGGCGGCTGGCCCATTTTGTAGTTGATCGGTATGCGTTGGAGTGTTTATTCCGGACACTCGAACTTCAGACCAGGTGTCTTTGTGAATGTTTCATGGGTTATGTGCAGTTCTTGTTGTTGGGGGGATCATGGGCGTTCGGATCCCTTTCCAAGCGAACGCTTTTAAGATCTCGCATCAGAGCCGGTTTGATACCGCTTTCTCGAGATGTCCTTGACCAGTGTTCCATGTTAGGCGCTTTACTGGGTTTAGAGAGTTTACTTCGTTTCCCACGCTTCGCACTATTTGCCTATGTGAAGCGCTAGTGAAGGTAAACTAAATAGACATCGTCTTGAGCGCTTCCTGCAGGATCGCGGGATGTCAGGTTACGCCCTTCGGATGTTAATCCGGAAATTTGTATAGCGCGCTTAATCTTATCCTCTGCGGGATGTTGAGAGAACCATGGTTTAAAAAGACAGTCTTGTTGTGGCCAGCAACAGACGGATTCGTTAGAGAGGACTTAGATATCTTGATTGGTTGGTGGTCATGGATAAGTTACGAGATGTCTAGTCTCGATATTTATCCGATTTTAAGTTCGAGTTAAAGATGTGTTATGAGATACTAAGTCTCAATGTTCATTTTCCTCGGGTTTTTCTGGATCTATTCGCTTTCCGGATCAAGTTTCGAGATGCTAAGTCTCGATGTTTGTCGAATGGTGTTTTCGGGAAACTTTTTCAAGCTTTGGATGTATTATGAGATGCTAAGTCCCAATGTTCATCTCCTTGATTTGTTCGCGAAAATTTGGGAGTATGTATATACGGACCCACTCCCCCCCCCTTTTTAAGGAGAGGGGCAACTGAACTCGTTTTTTAAGCGAGCTGCCTACGTACCCTTCGTGAAAAGGGATCAAGTCACCCGTAGTTCCGTTTTTTTTTTTTTTTTTGGCGAGAAGACGACTAAGTCTTGGTAATGGAATTGTCCGTCGCAGCTTCGTCGGTTTCTGAGGTCTTTTCGGCGGCTTTCGTCTCCTCTTGGTTTGTTTCAGTTTTCGTGGGCAGAACCTCCGTTTTCTCGAACTGCTCGGTTCTACTCAATTCTTTCCCAGTTCGGGACTTCATCTTCCTTTTCCTTTTCGGGTTTTCTCTCTGCGGAATGGCCGGATTCCGGAGCTTGTGCTCTGCCAGAAAACAGATCCGGGCCTCCTTCTGATTTCCCCAAACGGTCTTGATTCCGTTTGTGTTGGGAATTTCAGGCAGAGATGGTAAGTTGACGGGATTGCTCGCATTGAATTGATCCAGGGAGTTCCCATTATCACGTTATAAATCGCGGGGTGGTTTGCCACCGCGAAGTTAACGATTTTCGTGATCCCGCCGGCACGAACTGGGAGCTGGATTGTCCCGTCCGTCATTGTGACTTCGCCAGAGAATCCGGTCAGCGACCTCGGGTTGGGCTTTATCATCGACGGATCTACTTTCATCATCCTCTGAAGCGTCTCCCGAAAAAATGACATCCACCGAACTTCCGGTGTCGATCAAGACCCGAGAGACGTCATGGTCGTTGATGTCCAGCTCTACCACCAATGGGTCGTCGTGAGGTGGTCGAGGCCTTCGGCGTCTTTTTCGTGAAAGGCGATCCGGTCGTCGTTTTCGGTGATCGGCTCCGCGCGAAATTCGACTCCTTGTATCCTCTTCTCAGGAACGCCTTTATCAAGGCCTCTCGGCAGTACTGAGATCCTCCGATGATCATGTGGATCCTCCTGCGGTTGGCGGCGGAGTCGTCTCCGTTCGGTCTCCTTCCCCGTTTTGGGGTGTAATACCCGATACTGAAGCAGAAAGCATGACGGAGAGAAATATTTTCTGATGGGGAATCAGAACAATTTAAAAATTCTGGAACTTGGAGAGTAGATGCACAAGGAGTTAAGGCAGTCGTTACAAAAAGATTCAAGTCAAGAAAAATTCCTAGCAGCACAGAAAAAACGTAGAAGACCGTTCTACGAGGAAAAATGAACAATCAGAGGAATAATCCAAAAGGAGGAGTTTCGAGTATCAATAAATTCAGGGGATTTTTCTCAAGACACTAGACACCAAAAGGAAGCTTTGGAAAGTGAAAGATTAGTGTTTGGACATCGGATGCATAAGTATGAATTTATTTCCAAGAAGGTACGAAGAGAAGTACATGGAGGAGAATAATTCCAAAAGGGGGGCTCCAGTTATCTATAAATTATGACATTTGGAGGGATCATAAAGAACATATAGAAGAAGCATCAGAAAAAGACAGAGCAATTTTTGGATAACGGTATCATAAGATATGGATTTTTCTTCTCCAAAGGTGTTAGGTGGAAGCTTGCAACAACTAGAGTCCAAGGGAATATTCGGCATGACCAGTTTCGACCATGCATGATATTTCTACATTTGATGACTAAAAAGAAATACAAGAAATGTCTGAAAAGGTTTTCTAGAGCACAATGTTTGACAGTGTGAGTTTCGGCTCTCACACATGTTAAGTATTGCTTGAAAATGATTTAGTAAAGAATCTCCAGAGTTATTTCAGATGATTTTCAAAGTTATTTTTCTTTTGGAGAATTGATTTCAAGTTTTAAATTGAGAAAGTTGTCTTTGATTTCTAAAAAAATTAATCTTGGTTTTCTAAACTTGAAACTCTTGGGTTTAGAGTAAGGATAGTTGCATGAGTTCATTGCATGTAGTGTTTGAGAAGGAGAAAGGTGGTAGTAGTGTTTTCTTCATGCACGTAGTTGTTAAGTGAGTTTTTAAGGCTAGGAAGTTGCATGCATGCATGAGGAAGTATATAATTAATTGATAGATGATTATTTGCTTGATAGAAGGGTTTGTAAGTTAGAGATTGAGTAGATTATTGTTTGCGATTTAAGAGTTAGTATTTTAGAAATTATTTGATTAAGTTCCTCTTTATAATCGGTTAGTATGAGTATTAGAGAATTTTATTTGAATTTAAAAGGCTAGAAAATTGAGTAGAGTTTAAGATCTTGTATGATTGAATAGTAAATTCTGTCTAGTATTTAGCAGTGAGTTATTTAGTATTTTCGATTAGAAGCATGTTAGGCAAGATTAATTGATATGTTTGAATTTAGATATAGTTTGAATTAGTAAAGGTATTCTAAATACTATTAGGTTGTATGTGTAGTAATTTGTAGAATTGTTAGTATTGTTAATTATTGGAAAGTAAATGAAAGTGTGATAAGTTATAAGAAGTCACCATAGGTTGCATGCTTAGTAATTTTAGATTTTGCTAGAATTGTTAGACTTGGTGTAAGAGTTGCATTTAGGTATGGAGTAAGAGTTGTAGAATAGAGTTTAAGAGAATGGACTTTGCGGGAATAGCATTGAGTTGTGTAAGAGGATCGTTAAGTTTAAGTTGGCATGTTTCGCTTTGCATTGGGGTAATAGTCTAAGGAAGGAGTTTCAAGTGGAATTGATTACTAAGAAAAGTTTAAATCGGTTTTGATGAAAAGAAGCATTTTCAAATGGATTTTGATTGCTTGTTGCATGTGTATGGCTTGGTTGCATGTGTGTGGAGTTTGTGATGCAGGTAGCCTCTGTGGTGGAGACTAACGTTTTATGCAGGTAGCACCACAGAGGAATGAATTGAATCCGGCTAGTGAGAGCCATGGGATGTGGAGATTGAGATGTTGAGGATTGTGGTTTGGAGTTGTGTTGAGATGTTGTTGGTTGTGTTTGAGATTTTGGTGTTTTTTTTTGGTGTGGTGACTCAGTCCGGTCGCGTTTCCAGGACTGAGGCGGAACCGGGGCATACGGTTCAGTGGCGGTGTGTGTGTGATCCCACTTGTCCTCCACGACATCGATGGACTGAGAGGTGGAGAAGACTCGGAGAGACCGGATGGCAGCCCGGGCCGAGTTGGACCCAACGGGGTACTGCAGACGGCGTTCTGGAAGAGGCAGGGTGGAGCTAACCGTAACAGCTCCGGAAGAGGAAGGACGGGGCTGGGCCGATTCATTTGGCTCCGGCCGGTGATCGGTTTGTTTTGTGAAGTTCCGGCTTGACGGTTTTGTGATAGTCAAGCGCGGGTGTTTCACGGGGATTCACACTATGCTTGAGATCTCAGTGCCCACGCGTGTTGTTGTTATGCGTTGTGAGAACACGGTTTCAGAAAGATGCAGAGGCATCAGAGAAGTGCTGGTGCACTCAACCTACTAACGTTTTTTCTTGCTTCGGCTATTTACTTTTTAGTTGCTTCGGCTATATTGATTGATTGCTTGTTCGGTATTTCGTTTATCGCTTGTTTTAAATCTCCTTTGTGAGTCCTGAAACTCACTGGTAATCTTATGATTGCTCACCCTTTTCCCTTGTTTCCCCCTTTCAGGAGCCCTTAGCTTGGTAGCATGGCTTTGTTTAGGATTGGCGCACTTGTCCAGGTGTTCCAGTGGTGTTTAGTAAGTCCAGTAGTTTTTAGGCTGATGCCCGTATCTTATGTTGTACTAGACTATGCTGTTTTCAAATCCGCGGACAAACGTATTTGTGTATTCGGTTTTCTTGAATTTCATGTGATGTTAAAACTTTAAAGAACCTAGCTGTTAATGAAATGAAGTATTCTTTTGTTTAAAACTCCTTGCACTTTATATTGAGTCTTCTGCTGATATGTATGGTTTGTCCGAACTTGTTCACAACTCGAGACCGAAGTACGGGTTGCAAAGCCTTAGGCCGAGGTCGAGAGGTAAACGGAGTTAGGTATTGGGACGGTTCTGTTTTCGGACTTACTCCTGGAATGAGCTGACTCGATACTTAACCCCGTACTGTGGCATCTCCGGGTCGGTTAGGCTGGAGGGTTGGTCGTTCATGTTCTTGTTTGATTGTGGGTGGTCAATCCTGTCTAATCCGGTTCGGGGGTGTTACAGGGGGTATCCTCGTCGGGCCTTTCGGGATGTTCCTGGTTAGGTCGTCGGCTCGGGGCGCCAACATCTTCTTCGATAGCTCCGAGACTCTCGAGGGTTACTCCGTTCCCGAGTTCCCCGGCTTACAGTTTTGCTGCGAGCCTTCTTCCGACAATCCTGCAGTTTTCGGTTGAGTGGCCTTTTGTCTTGTGGAAGGTACAGAAGGCGTTCTCGTCGAATCCTGGTTGAGTCCACGTATTCCACGGCCCCTGTTGTGCCCATCAGATGGTCTCTCCGTGTTTATTTGGTAGTTATGCGCTCCGCCCGGGTTGGGTTCTTCGTCTCGGCCGATTCGCCTACTTCTTCTCTCGTTTGGAACGTTAGAAGGTTGCACCGTGCCTTTGGTGACCAATTTCGAGGATTGGTTTTTGGCCGGGACCCTCATTTCTTCCTCGTAGATACGAAGTTGGAAGCGCGGTGGAGAGCATCTTGAATGGTTACCGGCGGATTCACGGTAATCTCCTTTTGGAAGCTTGAGGTCTTCAGCAAGGACTTCTTCAGGGCATTAATTGCGGCGCTGTTGCTAAGGCCGTCAATCTTCGAGACAATCACCTTAAATCTTTCGATGAAATCTCGAAGGCTTTCTTCGGGTCCCTGCGATAGTGAGTAGAGGTCCGCGTCGGATGTTGACTGTCATATGAACAGTGAGTAATGCTTCAGAAAGGCTGCCGACAATCGGTCGAAACCATCGATCGAGTCTCTTTCTAGTCTCAAGAACCACGATAGGGCTGATCCTTTCAGATGTTCCACGAAGAGGAGGCAGAATCGGCGTCTCTCTCTTCGGGTTGAATCTAGCCCGTCCCATAGCGATGTGGAAGGCTGTCATGTGGGCCTTCGGATCGGTCGTCTCGTCGTAGAAGGGGATTCGGATTTTTCCCGGGTTAGAAAGTCTAACGCTCGTGATCCTTGAAGTGAACGGGATCTTTTGCGTTTCCTCTAAGACGCGGTCAATCTCCGGGGCCGCACTCGTCGCTTTATGGACTTGCGACCTTACCTCCTTCATCTGACTCGTGATGAGTTCCAGGCGGGCACGGAGCTCATCCAACTCGTCCCTTCTGCTAGCGAATCGATTAGCCCGGGTCTCTCGTTCCGCCTTTTCCTGCTCTTCGATCCAGCGGAGTTCTTCCTCGTCCGCGTTTAGATCTCCAGCTTCATCGTCGGTTTCGCTTTCCTCCCTATCGGCTCCGTTTGCGGTGTCTCTTGGGTTTTCGCCGTTGGTTACCGTGGAAGTCGGCCGTTCGGCGGTTCGCCTAGTGGCGCTTTTCCGGTGCAGCGGAGGTGGTGCCGATGGTTCTCTCCTTGTTCCGACTGGGGTCTGCTCATCGGGATTCTGATGACCCGGGGGCTCCGCTCGCGGGATAAAAACAAGGCGTCTTGCTCCAAAAGTCCGGGGGCCTCGTGCTAGTTCCTGAGAGGCTGCTCTCTCCTGTGCGGCCGTTCTCTCTTGCCTGTTTTGCCGCTCCGTGATTTCGGCTACCATGTTCCTCAGCTCGGTGATCGCCGCGATCTCTGGGGCGGCGTTGGCCGTTTCCGTGATGACCGGATCTCTGGTCGGCATTCCGAATCTGGTGAGCGCACTGGCGGAGGTCCCGGTTATCCCGATCGCTCCGTCGGCGGATGTCCCGGCGGCAACCGCTCCGGTTGCGGCCGCCGATGCGCCGATGGCGGGAATTCCTGTTCCGGTCGTTCCCGTGGCGGCTGCTCCGGCCGGTTGGTTGGTGATATCGTCGGTTCTTCTGGTCTTTGTCTTCATTCCGTATCCTTTTCGTTCTAAGAGTTAAGAATATTTCTCGTCCCCACAGTTGGCGCCAAACTGTGAGAGCCGAAACTCACACTGTCAAAACTTATATTTTATGGGGGCTCGAAAATTCTATTTTAAAAAACTAAAGGACCGAAAATGCAAAATGAGATATTTTATTGATTTTTCCAAAAGTACAAGGGAAATTAGCAAAAGCTGAAAAGTCTTATATTGCTAGAATTCCTAGTACATATATATACTGACAATCCTAGGGTGCTAAGACTTCAGATTTTCGATGTGGGACTTTGTCCTTTCTTCCCAGCCGCCGACCTAACCTTTGGGCCCGATATCCGGCCCGAGAGTCTTCCGTGATCCGTCTGCGCGTTCTGACCCTAATCTGGCCCGCCGATGAATAGTAATCCGACGAATAGTAATCCGAATCTCGGTTTAGGCTTAATTCAATTTTTCGGTTAACTTTGTCTCGAGATGAATAGTGTTTTTAACGGTTTTTCCCGCGTGAACAGTGTTCCGAACGTTTTACGACTCTTGAGATTGAGCCACCCGTTCTTTATTCGAACTTCCAGCCGCCGGTTTCGGTATCGATGGCCTGCCGCCAGTTTCTTTGGCATGTGTGCTTGGCGACTGGTCCATGGACGGCTGAACGTTAGTCACGGTCTTTCGGGGAATGTTTATGGACGTTTTGGAGTCGGAACATGCAAATGCCTAGTCTTCGGGTCAGTCCGGGCTTAGAGTTATGTTAGATGGTCGGTCGACTGGACAATGTTCGAGTCTTGACTAAGAAATGATCGTGGGCGGCTGGCCTTTTCCCAGCCGCCGGTCCGGGTTCGAAGGAGATCCGCGGCTGGCCTTATCCCTGCCGCCGGTCCATGCTCGAAGAAGATCCGGCGGCTGGCCTTATCCCAGCTGCCGGTCCGTGCTCAAAGGAGATCCGGTGGCTGGCCTTATCCCAGCCGCCGGTCCATGCTCAAAGAAGATCCGGCGGCTGGCCTTATCCCAGCCGCCGGTCCGTGCTCAAAGGAGATCCGGCGGCAGGCCTTATCCCAGCCGCCGGTCCGGGTTCGAAGGAGATCCGGCGGCTGGCCTTATCCCAGCCGCCGGTCCGGGTTCGAAGGAGATCCGGCGGCTGGCCTTATCCAGCCGCCGGTCCATGCTCAAAGAAGATCCGGCGGCTGGCCTTATCCCAGCCGCCGGTTGGTGCTCGAAAGAGATCCGGCGGCTGGCCTTACCCAGCCGCCATGGTGCTCGAAGGAGATCCGACGGCTGGCTTTATCCCATCTGCCGGTCGGTGCTCGGACGGGTCGTGGGCAGTTTGCCTTAGCTTGTCCAGTCCATGCTGGGAATAAATTCCATTTGGTCTTCATCTTGGCTTCTTGTTTCGTCAATCTTCGAGGAGGGGATTTCGACCTCAACAGCGTGCGGAAACGGAGAAAGCTCTGGCGGCAAACCGTCAAGTCACAGGAAGCTAGGGAACAACCGAGGCTTCGGTGGTAGTGTTGATGGCGGAGATGGAGGCCTATGAGAGTCAAAACTAACACAATCAAAACTTATAATTTGTGGGGGTCCGAAAATCCTATTTTTTAGAACTCGAGGACCGAAATTGAAAAGATGATTTTATTAAGTGAATATTTGTCGAAGTACAAGAAAACTCGCAAATGCTTAGCGTCTTATAATGTGAAAGCCCTTATACTCGAGCTTTGGCCTTGAGGGAAAGAATGTGCGCCCAGCTCATTTTTCTGCTTGCCGAAGGCATGATCTTTGAGTAGAGCGTTTATTGGGATTTATGGACTGAGTGCCTTGTGGCGAGTCGAATGCACGGAAGAGAATCCGGCACCTTGGAAAAAGAGAAAGGGGCGGTTCGGAGTTCGCTCTCCCGTCAGTACGGTCCCGCTATGTTTGCATTGGGGCCCGTGCCTTCTTCAATATAAGGAGAGCTTCCTCCTTCTACATTTTCTCACAACTTCATTTGCAAGTTTCCTTAAGGTAACTTCTCTCTTTTCTTTATATCTCTTAAGCTTTTGTTTTTCCTTGTTTTCATTTGCCTGGAGGTACGAACTCGCCAGGTTCGTTTGTGCTTGATCTTGACAACATTCCGAACTTTAAGGTGGATCCGTCCATGTTTGCCAAGACGAACATTTCGATGTTGGAGTAGTGAACGACCTGTTTCATTCTAGCAACGGGCAACGTTGGGGCGTTGACTATGGCCATCTTCCTTCTGGGGATGGGCACGATCAAATGCCCTCGTATGGTCCGGAATGTGTCCCTGAGCCAAGAGGCTACTAGCGGCTTGCTTGGCCTAGAAGAAAACGGCGGCTGCGGCTTGGCTACTGTAGGAGAAAATTGCGGTTTGCCTTCTCCTTTCGGGAATGGCGGCTTGGCTCGTGAGATGGGACAACTTCCATCTACTGGTGACGGTTTTGTTATACCTAGTGGCGAGGCGGAACATGGACAGGATGGCCAAGTTCCAAAACGCAGTCTTCGGATTACAATCCGGTCAAGTGGAAGCCTGTGTCTCCGAACGAAAGGGATGCATACTTCGGTGTTGAAATCCCGATTGTTCGTGTTCCAGTTCTAAAGGCTTCTAAGGCATATGCCAGGCCGAGGAGGTCTGTCCCAGCCGGTTCTACTTTGTCCTCGAGGAACTCTTTCGACGACTTGAGATGTAAGTGCAATGTCCCTAACGAGTTGGAGTTCGTCATTCCCAAAGATGGCGAAAGTATAGATTGCTGTTCGGGTGGATATTTTGCCATGTACGAGGCTATGTTTTTCAAGTCATTCATGTGGTTTCGGAACCGAGGTTGATTCTACAGTTCGTGAGGTACCATAGGATCGCGATGTCGCAGCTTCTTCCTCAGTCATTTAAACAGTTGATGGCGAGTGTAGTCCGAGGGATCGAGACTGGGGCGGATTTGAGGCTGTCCCATTTGTTGAATTTTTATTCGTTGAGGAAGTCTGGATCGTCGTCTTACTTGGTTGCTTACAAGGCCAATCTCTTTACCCACTTTTGCATCGGTCTTGAAGTCAATTACAAGGCAAAAAGGGATAAGTTTTTCTATGTAGCTGCGAGTCTTGCTGTTGTTGGCCAATATTACGAGGGAAGGATGCAGTCTGTATGGAGAGATCGTGGTAGATGATTTTTCGTGTGCTTACTCCATTGTGTCTTCTTATGGTCGTTCTAACTTGTCTTGCCTTGTTGTATGTATTGCAGTTCATGCGTCCATGGTAGCTCATGAGACAGCGGTGCTTGAGGCCCAGCACCATGCTGAGGAAGCCACGGCCCTGAAGAAGGAGCTTGATGATGAGAGGAAGAAGTCCCCCAAGTAAAAGGGAATGACGAAGTCCCTTCGGGCTACATTGGAGCAGGAGAGGTGTGATTGCGAAAAGGGGATCGTGAAGGCTAAGAAGCAGCAAAGGTGGGATGATGCAAAGAAAGTATCGCACTCGTATGGAGCAGGCGAAGACTTCTCTGGCCACGTTTTCTGAGGCTTATCACATTGACTCGGAGGTCATTGAGATCTCCGGGAACTTGATATTGCTTGATGACCTTGAGCACAACCGAACGACCGTCGCTGCGGAGCATGTCAGCGAGAAGGCATCGGCTGAGGAATCCAAGGGAGATGTAGGTTTTTTTCAGCGGAGCCTAGACGCTTGTGCCGGGATGTTGGTCTACTCTCATGTATCTCCGTACGTGTCCGAGTGTTGCCAGGTGAGGTTTCCTTTGAGGGCGATTGTAACACCCTCGAACCGGACTAGACAGGATTGGCCGCCCAACAATCAAACAAGAACATGAATGACCAATCCTCCAGCCTAACCGATTCGGAAATGCCACAGTACGGGGTTAAGTATCGAGTCAGGTCATTCCAGGACTAAGTCCGAAAACAGAGCCGTCCCAATACCTAACTCCGTTTACCTCCGACCTCGGCCTAAGGCTTTGCAACCCGTACTTCGGTCTCGAGTTGTGAACAAGTTTGGACAAACTATCCGTATCAGCGGAGACTCAAATATAAAGTGCAAGGAAGTTTAAACCAAAACATACTTCATTTCATTCATAACTTAAGTTTTCCAAGTCTTAACATCACATGAAATTCAAGAAAACCGAATACACAAATACGTTTGTCCGCGGATTTGAAAAACAGCATAGTCTAGTACAACATAAGATACGGGCATAAGCCTAAAAACTCCTGGACTTACTAAACACCATTGGAACACCTGGACGAGCGCGCCAATCCTAATCATTGCCATGCTACCAAGCTAAGGGCTCCTGAAAGGGGAGACAGGGGAAAAGGGTGAGCAATCAAAAGATTACCCAGTGAGTTTCAGGACTCACAAAGGAGATTTAAAACAAAGCGATAAATGCAATAATCAAACAAGCAATCAATCATATAGCCGAAGCAACTGAAAAGTAGATAGCCGAAGCAAGAAAATACGTTAGTAGGTTGAGTGCACCAGCACTCCCATGACGCCTCTGCATCTTTCTGAAACTGCGTTCTCACAACGCACAACAACAACACGCGTGGGCACTGAGATCTCAAAGCATGGCGTGGATCCCCGTGAACACCCTGCACTTGTCTATCACAAAGACCATCAAGCCGGAACATCACAATCATGGCCATACACCGGCTTCCGCACAAGTGTTTCCAGACCCCAGCTCCGTCCTTGCTCTTCCGGTTAGCTGTAAACACCGTACCTCGTCGGGTACACTCGGCCCGGGCTGCCATCCGGTCTCTCCGAGTCTTCCTCCCACCTCTCTGTCGTTCGATGCCGTGGGAAGGCGTTGGGGATCGCGCACATACCGCCACTAAACCGTATGCCCCGGTTCCGCTCCAGTCCGAAGACTACCCGTCAACGGACTGACTCCACACCACAACACACTATAACTCACAACCAGCCCTCCACAACTCAAACTCCAAAGTCTCATGGCTCTCACTAGCCGGATTCAATACATCCCTCTGTGGTGATACATGCATACAATGTTAGTCTCCACCACAGAGGCTACCTGCATCACACACACAATACAAGCATGCAACCAAGCCACACACCAGCAACAAGCAATCAAAAATCCGTTTGAAAATGCTTCTTTTTATCAAAACCGATTTAAAACTTTCTTAGGAAATCCATTTCACTTGAAACTCCTTCCTTGGACTATTACCCCAATGCAAAGCTAAACACTCTAACTTAAACTCAACGATTCTCTTACACAACTCAAAGCTATTCCCGCAAAATCCCTTCTCTTGAATTCTATCATGCAACTCTTAATCCAAGTCTAACAATCGCTTAACAAGACTCCATCATGCACATCCTAACTCACTCTAACATCTAACAAAGTCTAAAATTACTAAGCAAGCAACCTATGGGACTTCTTATAACCTAACACACTTTCATTTAATTAAACAATTCTTCCAAATCCTACACATGCGATTCTAAGGATGATCTAAACCATCTATTAATTTATACTAATTCCAAATTATACTTTACTATTCTAATCTCATCTAACAAACATACTAGCCGATTAACACCTTATTAAATTATATCTAATTGCTAACCAGAATCAATTACTCAAACACATGCAAGAATTTAAACTCTAATTAATTCTCTAACACTTAACTCAAATACTAATTCTCTTAATACTATCCAATTATTAAAGGGAAGAATTACTCAAATAATTTCTAAAATACTAACACCTCAAATCGAAGGCAACAATCTACACAATCTCTAACTTACAATCCTTCTATCAAGCAAAGAATCACCTATTAATTAAATTCTCTACTTCCTCATGCATGCATGCAACTCACTAGTCTAAAAACTCACTGAATAACTACATGCATGGACAGAAACATTACTACTATCTATCTCTTCTCAAACACTTACATGCAATGAACTCATGCAACTATCCTTACTCTAAACCCAAGAGTTTCAAGCTTGAAAACCGATTTTTATCAATCAAAGACAACTTCTCCATTTTAAAACTTAAAATCAATTCTCCAGAAGAAAAATAACTTGAAAATCATTTGAAATAACTCTGGAGATTCTTTATCAAACCATTTTCAAGCAATATTTAACATGCAACAACTTTACTCATCAATCAAGCAATAAATCGATTTTTAAAAGAGAAAGAAACCAAGAAAATTCCAACCCAGTCATGCCTACAACACAATGCAGGAACACAATGATGTAAAACAAGAGGGGAGAAGGGCTACCACACACTGAAACCCACCTTAACAAATCGGCAAAGAGAGGAGAGGAAGAGAGCAGCAAGATTCACACAAGCACCAACAAGACACCTCCTACACCCCACGCCTAGCTCTCTTTCTATCCCTATCCTCACTCTAAAAACACAGAGAATTTCTTTGATCTGAACTTTGGCAAAAGGATTGAATGGAGAGGAGAGCACTTGGTTTATATAGGAAGAGAGAAGAGAATAGTGGAGACTTGAGTTAGTGGAGAGAGTTGATCTTTCTTGACACATAACCCTGGAGTTGAGCAGATTAAACCCTAAGCTGACACCTAATTTCGTCCATAACACTTCCACCTGTCCTCTTCATGCACAATTCTCTAATTAAACCATATTTTTCTTTAATTTCTCCCACTAAATCATTTCTTGGTTGACCTCTGCTCCAGAAAACCTTTCCAGACCTTTATTGTTTTTCTTTGTAGTCATAAAATGTTGGACTATCATGCATTGGTCGAAATTGGTCATGCAGAATCTCATCTTGGGCTTTAGTTGTTGTAAGCTTCCATCTAACATCTTCTGAGAAGAAAAATCCATACTGATGATTCCTTTATCCAAAAATTGCTCTATCTTTTTCTGATGCTTCTTGTGTATGTCCTTTATGATTCCTCCAAATTTCAAAAATTTTAGAAAACCGGAGCTTGCCTTTTTGAATTATTGTTTTCCATGTACTTCTCTTCGTACCTTCTTGGAAATAATTGTATAACTCATGCATCCAATATCCAAATACGAATATTCCACGTCAAAAAGCTTCCTCTTGGTGTCTAGTGTCTTGAGAAAAATCCCTAGAATTTATTGATACTCGAAAATCCTCCTTTTGGATTTATTCCTCCGATTGGTCCTTTTTCCTCGCAAAACGGTCTTCTACGATTTTTCTGTGCTGCCTCGGAATGTTTCTTGATTTGAATTTTTTTTTATGGACTTCCTTAACTCCTTTTGCATCTACGCTCCAAGTTCCAGAATTTTTAAAATTGTTCTGCTCTTCCGTCGAAAAATATTTCTTTTCGTCATGCTTTCCGCTTCAGTATCGGGGTATTACATTCACCCCCCCTTAGAATGAATTCGTCCTCGAATTCTCTGCTCCATGCGGTCCTCTTGTCTTACCCTCATGCTTTCTGCTCTTGGTAGTTCCAAAGCTCTCGCCATTGATTCCATAGTTCCCATCTTTCATCCCTCGTGAATCTCCCTTTTCCTTGCTTTGCTTCAGTCTCAGTTCCTCTTATTCTCATGTCTGGTCTCCAATTCTGATTCTGATCCTTTCCATCCATTCTCCATTCTCAACCTCATTCTCTATCTCAACCATTCACATCTCTATGCCAAAGGGGTTTTCCTAGTGGTTGGAGTCCTCAGTCGACTAGGCTCACCGATCTCCCTCACTGACGCCGGCTTTTCTTGTTTCAGGTTGGTACCAGGGTCCTTCGGCGCAGGTATTTGAGGACATGTGTGGGTGAAGTGGCCGTGTTGTCTGCAATGTCCACATCCGACCGTAGCTCTCACATGGTGGGCCAGTAGTGTCCTCTTACGGGCGGTCCTCCGGAAATACGCTGTACGGCTCCATCCAAGATTCAGGATGTTGCTTGGGGTGTATGCGTGGCGTCCAGAGGTAAGACGTTGGGTGTTGAGCTGGCGGTTTGCTCCTGGTTCTCCTTGGGTACTGGCTGAACTCCCACTTGAAGAAGATGAAGAAATGGCAATGATACCCATCGATGGTACCACCTGATCATCCATCTCATGCTCGGGTGCTAGCAGGTTCAGATCAACGCTGGCCATCCGAGATGTCTGTGCTTCAAAGTTGGTATTGTCCCGCTGCGGATCGGGAGAATGGTCCGGAGCTTCTTCTGGACAGGCATTGACACTCCCCACTAACTCAGTATTTGAACTGCTCGATGAATCAAACTCAGGCGACCAATAACCGCTACCTCCTGCTGTGCTGGACCACTCGCCAAAGCTCGACCACTTAAACAAGGAAGAAAACAAGTTCTGCACGGTTAGGTTTCCTATAAGTCATCCCATCCCTAAATCTATCCTAAACTCTAGACTCTCCTATTGGCACTCATCGAACCAGTTAACCAGTGACGCCTTGCCCGTTTGAAAACCGATTTAGGAAATTCATAAAAAACTACATCCTTGCATTCCGGAAGCATGGTCGTAAACCACGCTCTGATACCACCATCTGTAACACCCCCGAAACGGACTAGACAGGATTGGCCGCCCAACAATCAAACAAGAACATGAATGACCAATCCTCCAGCCTAACCGATTCGTAAATGCCACAGTACGGGGTTAAGTATCGAGTCAGCTCATTCAGGACTAAGTCCGAAAACAGAGCCGTCCCAATACCTAACTCCATTTACCTCTCGACCTCGGCCTAAGGCTTTGCAACCCGTACTGCGGTCTCGAGTTGTGAACAAGTTCGGACAAACTATCCATATCAGCGGAAGACTCAAATATAAAGTGCAAGGAAGTTTAAACCAAAACATACTTCATTTCATTCATAACTTAAGTTTTCCAAGTCTTAACATCACATGAAATTCAAGAAAACCGAATACACAAATACGTTTGTCCGCGGATTTGAAAAACAGCATAGTCTAGTACAACATAAGATACGGGCATAAGCCTAAAAACTCCTGGACTTACTAAACACCATTGGAACACTTGGACGAGCGCGCCAATCCTAATCATTGCCATGCTACCAAGCTAAGGGCTCCTGAAAGGGGAGACAGGGGAAAAGGGTGAGCACTCAAAAGATTACCCAGTGAGTTTCAGGACTCACAGAGGAGATTTAAAACAAAGCGATAAATGCAATAATCAAACAAGCAATCAATCAATATAGCCGAAGCAACTGAAAAGTAGATAGCCGAAGCAAAAAAACACGTTAGTAGGTTGAGTGCACCAGCACTCCTCTGACGCCTCTGCATCTTTCTGAAACTGCGTTCTCTCAACGCACAACAACAAGATGCGTGGGCAATGAGATCTCAAAATATGGCGTGGATCCCCGTGAACACCCTGCACTTGACTATCACAAAGACCGTCAAGCCGGAACATCACAATCATGGCCATACACCGGCTTCCGCACAAGTGTTTCCAGACCCCAGCTCCGTCCTTCCTCTTCCGGTTAGCAGTAAACACTGTACCCCGTCGGGTACATTCGGCCCAGGCTGCCATCCGGTCTCTCCGAGTCTACCTCCCACCTCTCTGTCGTTCGATGCCGTGGGAAGGCGTTGGGGATCACGCACATACCGCCACTAAACCGTATGCCCCGGTTCCGCCCCAGTCCGAAGACTACCCGTCAACGGACTGACTCCACACCACAACACACTATAACTCACAACCAGTCCTCCACAACTCAAACTCCACAGTCTCATGGCTCTCACTAGCCGGATTCAATACATCCCTCTGTGGTGATACCTGCATACAACGTTAGTCTCCACCACAGAGGCTACCTGCATCACACACACAATACAAGCATGCAACCAAGCCAACCACCAGCAACAAGCAATCAAAAATCCGTTTGAAAATGCTTCTTTTTATCAAAACCGATTTAAAACTTTCTTAGGAAATCCATTTCACTTGAAACTCCTTCCTTGGACTACTACCCCAATGCAAAGCTAAACACTCTAACTTAAACTCAACGATTCTCTTACACAACTCAAAGCTATTCCCGCAAAATCCCTTCTCTTAAATTCTATCATGCAACTCTTAATCCAAGTCTAACAATCGCTTAACAAGACTACATCATGCACATCCTAACTCACGCTAACATCTAACAAAGTCTAAAATTACTAAGCAAGCAACCTATGGGGACTTCTTATAACCTTACACACTTTCATTTAATTAAACAATTCTTCCAAATCCTACACATGCGATTCTAAGGATGATCTAGACCATCTATTAATTTATACTAATTCCAAATTATACTTTACTATTCTAATCTCATCTAACAAACATACTAACTGATTAACACCTTATTAAATTATATCTAATTGCTAACCAGAATCAATTACTCAAACACATGCAAGAATTTAAACTCTAATTAATTCTCTAACACTTAACTCAAATACTAATTCTCTTAATACTAACCAATTATTAAAGGGAAGAATTACTTAAATAATTTCTAAAATACTAACACCTCAAATCGAAGGCAACAATCTACACAATCTCTAACTTACAATCCTTCTATCAAGCAAAGAATCACCTATTAATTAAATTCTCTACTTCCTCATGCATGCATGCAACTTACTAGTCTAAAAACTCACTGAATAACTACATGCATGGACAGAAACATTACTACTATCTATCTCCTTCTCAAACACTTACATGCAATGAACTCATGCAACTATCCTTACTCTAAACCCAAGAGTTTCAAGCTTGAAAACCGATTTTTATCAATCAAAGACAACTTCTCCATTTTTAAACTTAAAATCAATTCTCCAGAAGAAAAATAACTTGAAAATCATTTGAAATAACTCTGGAGATTCTTTATCAAACCATTTTCAAGCAATATTTAACATGCAACAACTTTACTCATCAATCAAGCAAGAAATCGATTTTTAAAAGAGAAAGAAACCAAGAAAATTCCAACCCAGTCTTGCCTACAACACAATGCAGGAACACAATGATGTAAAACAAGAGTGGAGAAGGGCTACCACACACTGAAACCCACCTTAACAAATAGGCAAAGAGAGGAGAGGAAGAGAGCAGCAAGATTCACACAAGCACCAACAAGACACCTCCTACACCCCACGCCTAGCTCTCTTTCTATCCCTATCCTCACTCTAAAAACACAGAGAATTTCTTTGATCTGAACTTTGGCAAAAGGATTGAATGGAGAGGAGAGCACTTGGTTTATATAGGAAGAGAGAAGAGAATAGTGGAGACTTGAGTTAGTGGAGAGAGTTGATCTTTTATTGACACATAACCCTGAGTTGAGCAGATTAAACCCTAAGCTGACACCTAATTTCGTCCATAACACTTCCACCTGTCCTCTTCATGCACAATTCTCTAATAAACCATATTTTTCTTTAATTTCTCCCACTAAATCATTTCTTGGTTGACCTCTGCTCCAGAAAACCTTTCCAGACCTTTATTGTTTTTCTTTGTAGTCATAAAATGTTGGACTATCATGCATTGGTCGAAATTGGTCATGCAGAATCTCATCTTGGACTTTAGTTGTTGTAAGCTTCCATCTAACATCTTCTGAGAAGAAAAATCCATAACTGATGATTCCGTTGTCCAAAAATTTATATGTCTTTTTCTGATGCTTCTTTTATATGTCCTTTATGATCCCTCCAAATTTCATAATTTTTAGATAACTGGAGCTTGCCTTTTTGAATTATTTTCCTCCATGTACTTCTCTTCGTACCTTCTTGGAAAACCTTTGGGACAAAACCAAGGATAAGGAAAGAGTACAAATGGTCACAACCTATTTATTTCATCTGTGACCGGTCAAGCCTAGAGCTTGACCCGCGCAGGCGTTTGGTCTCATTTCGTGGGCTTGCTGCCAGAATATGAAATGTTTAACCGTTACTTCGTCTTTTTGCCTCATCAATCTCCGAGGAGGGGATTTTGACCCCAACAGTTGGCCCCCCAGCTCGTGGGCCTTGTATGCATGGGCGATGAGCGTTAATGGAGTGTTTATCGGGATTGATGGGCTAAAGGCTTTAACGTGTAGATTGATAATGAGTGGCCGAATTTGGTTGAAATGAATTTTTCCTCCTTGGGCTGCTGGCGGCCGCTTGTTTTGTGAAGAGTTTCCTTTTCCTTTACAAGTGAAGAAACTGAAACTTTTTCTTTTCCTGTTCAAGTTTTAGGATAAAAAAGATTTCCTTTTTCTCGTTGCGTTTGGAAAGGTAAAGCTTCTTCTTCCTTTGGGATTAGAAATTGGAAAAGCTCATTTTTCCTTTTTTCCTTGGCGACTGAACTCGTTTTTTAGGTGAGCTGCCTACGTACCCTTTATGAGAAGGATCAAGTCACCCGTAGTTCCGGCTTGATTGAGGAAAAGGCTTCGTTGATCGGAGTTATTGATCTGGCTGGATCCGACGAGGCCGCTCCCGGGGTCTCGGACGTTGTTGTGTTTAGGGCGGTTGGCCAATCTCCGAAGAGATGGTTCGTTCTGTTTGCCGAAAGGCGATGTTTGTCGAGAGGCGATGTTTGCCGAGAGGCGATGTTTGCCGAGAGGCGATGTTTTGCCGAGAGGCGATGTTTTGCCGAGAGGCGATGTTTTCCGAGAGGCGATGTGCCGAGAGGCATTTATGTTGTTTGTTGCTTGCCAAGAGGCGTTTGCGTTGTTTGTTGCTTGCCAAGAGGCGTTTGCGTTGAGTTGGAGTGTTTTTCCGGACACTCGAACTTTTGACCAGGGTTCCTGGGTTTAACGTTTTGGTGTCGAGGAGTTCACTAAGCACGTTTAACTTGCTCTCTCGACTGAACGCATTTAGAATCTCGTATCAGGGCCGGTTTGATACTGCGTTCGGAGATGTTCAAGACCAGTGTTCCATGTCAGGCATTTTACTGAGTTTACGAGCTTATTTCGTGGTTTACACCTCGCACTATTTGCCTATGCGAGATGCTCCTAAAGATAAGCCTAAAAGAACACCGTCTAGACGCTTCCTGCCAGGATCGCGGGATGCCAGGTCACGCCCTTCGGATGTCATCCAAAAATTTGTATAGCGCGCTAAGTTTATCCTCGCGGGATGTCGAAAGAACCATGGTTAAAGTCATCCTGTTGTGATCAGCAACGGACGGCTGATATGTGTGCCGAGAGGCTGTTCTCGAAACGAAGAGGTCTTGTTGTGGCCAGCAACAGACGATCTTTTTCGAGGCGGATTTTCTCTGAACTTTTCTTTTGGCGTATGCCGGGTAATGATATTGGCCCAACAGGCGAGATTGATATCGGCCCAAGAGGCGATGTTGATATTGGCCTATGAGGCGAAGTTGATATCGGCCCATGAGGCGATGTTGATATTGGCCTATGAGGTGAAGTTGATATTGGCCCAAGAGGCAAAGTTGATATTGGCCTATGAGGCGAAGTTGATATCAGCCCATGAGGCGATGTTGATATTGGCCAAAGAGGCGATGTTGATATTGGCCCAAGAGGCGATGTTGATATTGGCCCAAGAGGCGATGTTCCGAGTTTTTTCAAGAGCCCGGATGTTCGGATTCATTCTCCCCCCCCTTTTTTATGGGAGGGGCAACTGAACTCGTTTTTTAGGCGAGCTGCCTACGTACCCTTCGTGAGAAGGGACCAAGTCGGTTCGTAGTTCTATTTTTTTTTTTTTGATGAAGCGTCTAGGCTTTGGCTGAGGGATCGTCCGTTTCAGGCTCCGCGGTCTCGGACGTCTTCTTTTCGGCAGCCGCCGTTTCGTCTTTCTGCGAGTAAAATCTTCGTTCTCTCGAACTGGTCGGTCTTGCTCGCCTTATATCGTGGCTCGACGCTTGTATCCGCTTTCTTGCCCTGCCGGTCTTGTTTTATCGTTTCGCTTCCAAGGTCTCCTGTTAGGAACCTTGTTGCAAGCATTCTTGCTGTCGCCTCGCAATTTGCGGTTGAATGGCCGTTGACTTTGTTGAAGGTGCAGTAAACCTTTTCACCGTAGCCCACGCTGCGAGTCCAGGTACTCCATGATCCATTTCCGTGTCTGGCCTTGTCGGATCGTTTCATGTTTATTTGATAGTTGTGCATTCCGCGTGTTTTCGTCCCTTCGTTTATGTTGTTTCGTCCGCACCTTTTCTTGCTTGGAATATTCGAAGGTCGTGACGTGCCTTTTTTCGACGTCTTTGACGGCTGGTGCTTCTTTGGCAAGGCCTCGATCTCTCTTCTTCGAGGATCTCAAATCTTGAGGAACGGTGCAATGCTTCTTGCATCGTCGCAGGACGGTTCAGGGTAATTTCTTCTCGGAAGCTCGACTCGTACCATAGTGCTCTTCTTAAAATGGCGAGTGCGGCTTGATTGCTGAACCCGCTGATCTTTGACGCAACCGATTTGAAATGTTTTACAAAATTTCGCAAACTTTCGCTCGGGCCTTGGGATAGACTCCAAATATCTTCATCGGGAGTTTCTCGGTTTGCATGGAGCGTTCTCCTTCGGTCTGTTTTTCCTTGCTCGCCATTTGGCCTTCGATGCTCGACCCGTATTGGATTTCCTTCGTCTCTAGTGGGATCCCTCCCCTTGTTGCGGGTTTCAATTGTATCTCGTCCGGTTCCGTTTTCGGTTGTTCTGGTTCTACCTCCGTTTTCTTCGTTGATTATCGTCCATGTTGGCCACCCAGCTGCTCGCCCCAGGGTACTCTTCCGTTGCCGCAGTGGAGATTTGGGTGGTTCAGTCCTTGTCCTGATCGAGCTTCGCTTGATCAAGGTACGTTCTTCGGGCGTTATGATTGGCAGTACGAATCGGAGCGGTTTTGCTTCGTTGATCCCGTAGTTTTGTCTTAAGTCTTCTCTTGAAGGGGTGTTCCTTGTTTGGTTTTCGTCTTGGATCCACGTCAATTTTTGGGCGACCAATCCGTCCCAGGTCCGCATCCATTATCGTCTTTGACTTGGGAATTGATGTCGTGTCTTCTGCTTCACGTCTGTCTTGCTTATGTCTTGGCTAGCTCCGTATGCGGTGGTCCCTCCGTTTTCTCTGTCGGTCGCCGTGAAATCTGGCTGTTCGATTATTTGCCTTGTGGCGTTCTGCGGTTGTTCGGGCGGCGTCCCGGAATGAGCCATTCTTGTCTCGGTTAGAGTTTGTTCCCTCTTGTTCTGCCTTCCCGGCATTGCCGCTTGAGGCGAGAATTCAAGACGTCTTGCAGTGATGCTTCGTCGTCCTTGCCTTGGGCTTCCCTCTGGTGAGACGTTCCTAGCTTGACCTTCGTCTCGGATTGTTTGTAGCTGTCGAGCTGTCATTTCGGCTCATTGGTCTTGTCGCTCTGGGATCATGATCTTCAGCTCGGCCACCCTCGTCACGCCTTCTTTTGTGTCTTTTCGTCCGGTCATTCCAATGATCGACATTTCGGCGACAGTCGTGCTGACCGGCAGGTGTTTTCGTCATTCGCCGGGTCGTAAATTCTTGGGCGGTCATCCACCGAGAGCTCCATGTCCTTCTTCGTTTCCGTTGTTATCACGGGGAGTTGGATTGCTCCGACTGTCGTTGTCGTCTTTCCGGTGAAACCAGTCGACGGTTTTGGACGGGTTGTGAGATGCCGGGTCCCAATGTTCATCCTCCGAGGGTTTCACGGAATTCGACGTTGACCGAACTTCCCATGTTGATTTGAACTTTGTGCATAACGCGGTCTTCGATTGAAAGGCCGTTGACGAGCGGCTCGTTGTTGGAGTGGTTAATTCCGACGATCATCACTTCGGCATTGGATGCTCCTGTTATGTTTGCTCTGAGGTCGGGGAGTCTCACACTCGTGATCCTCGCAGTAGAGGGGGTTTTTTTAGTTTCCTCCAAGACTCGGTCGATCTCGGGAGCCGCACTGGTCGCTTTGTGGACTTGAGATCTCGCTTCTCTCATCTGGCTTGCCGTTAGCTCTAATTGGGCATTTTGCTCGTCAATTTCGCTTCTTCGGCTCTTATTCGCTGGTTGTCCAGGAGTATGTTTTCTTCTTCTTCTTCTGTAAAATCTTTTCTTCTTCGTCTGTCTTGTCTTCGTCGCGGCCGACCGCTTCTACCGTGACTTCTCCGTCGGTTACCGTTGAGACCGGCTGTTCGGCTTTACGTCTTGTTGCGCTTTTTCGGTGTAAAGGCGGCGGTTCTGATGGTTCCGTCCTTGTTCCGACGGGGGTTCGCTCATCGAGGTTCTGCCCTCCGGGAGTGCTCGTCTGTGGTGAGAAACGGGGTCATCTTCTTCCGAGTGGCTGGGAGCCTTGCGTTAGCTCTCGGATGGCCGTCATCTCCTGCGTTGTTGCTCTTTCTTGTCTGTCTTGTTGCTCCACGAGTCCTGCTTTTATGTTCCTTAGGTCGCCAATTTCCGTGATATCTTCGGCTGGACCGGTCGGCCCGGTGTTAACCGCTCCCATTATTACGGGATTTTCGATCGACATTCCGCACCGAGGCTGCGCGACGGTGGAGTTCTCGGCTGCAGCCGTTCCTGTTCTGGTTGCTCCCGTGATGATTGATCCTGCTGCGGATGCTCCGGCCGCGGTTGCTCCGGCTCTAGCTGCTCCTCCGGTCGGCTGATTGCCGGTACCGTCGCGGTCTTCCTCCGGTCGGCTGATTGCCGGTACCGTCGGTTCTTCCTACGGCTGCCTTGGTCCTCCGCTCTGTATCCTGTTGTTCTTGAATAAAGAATATTTCTCGTCCCCACAGACGGCACCAAACTGTGAGAGCCGAAACTCACACTGTCGAAATTTATATTTTGCGGGGATCCGAAAATTCTAATAAACAAGAACTAAAGAGCAAAAAGGTAAAAAAATGAGAAAGATGATTTTATTAATAATTCTCTAAGTACAAAAATATTCGAGAAGGCTTATTGTCTTATATCTCGAAGGCTCTTGCACTTGAGTTGGGATGCCTTGAAAGTGAATACAAGGGTGTCTATTTATATGAGAGAGCCTGGGGTCTCAAAGACTGATCTAAGCAATGTGGGACGTTGTAAAAATCCCTATCCAGCCGGCGGCCAGACCTAATCCCTGCGGCCCGTCCACTCTTCTTCCTTCTAATCTGGCCCATTCGTCTTGAATAGGCCCAGCTTGTCTTTTTAGTCTCCTGGTTCGATTTTCTCTGGTTAAGGGCTTGACTCGGTTTATTTTAAGTGAACTCCTTGACTCCGTGAAGTCCGTCTTCAAATGGCGTGATGTTTCTTCGAGAACTATTGGGCCTCGGCCCAATAGTCGGGAAATAGCTTCTGGGGCTGGTCCGAGAGGGTGAGGTCCGGCCGTAGCCCATGTCTTGGCTCGGTGAATGCTCCGGGCTGAGAAGATATGCAGAGATTCGTCTTGAGAGGCCGTTAGAGAGTTCGGTTCATCCGTTGGACCGAATGCCAAGAGCTCGGCCCGACGGGCATTTGGTCGGAGCGATTTGATTAGCTCCTGAACGGGTTTAAGATAAGTGAACCAATTTGCCTCGTCAAAACCTTTCCCGGAAAACCCTTTGGGACAAAACCAAGGATAAGGAAATAGTACAAATGGTCACAATCCATTTAGTTCATCTGCGACCGGTCAAGCCAAGAGCTTGACCCGGGCAGGCCTTTGGTCTCATCTCGTGGGCTTGCTGCCATAATATGAAATGTTTAACCGTTACTTCGTCTTTTTGCCTCATCAATCTGCGAGGAGGGGATTTTGACCCCAACAACGAGTTTTAGTTGCGTGAAAAACCAGTGCTACGAATCATCATTTTCGGTGTCAACCACACCGAATGCAATTGGAAAAATCTGAAAGTTATCATCCTGAGATAGTGCTGTGAGAAGCGTCCCTTTGTACTTACCATCAAGAAACGGAACCGTCGACAACGAGAACTTTGCGCATGAAAGGAAACTCATTTACGCTCGCACCAAATGCACAGAACACATACATGAATCTTCCAAACTTATCAATTTAAAGACGCGTAATTGTACCCGGATTTGCCCTTCTTATCTTGTATAAGTAAGAAGACAAGTTTTCAAACCCACTCTCAGGAGTTCCCATTGTGATTTCCCTTGCAAATATTAGCGTTTTAAATGATTTTCATAATCCATCTGTCCACAAGTAAAATGATACAAGTAAGTCAGACACATCATAAACGTAGACAGCCACATCATAAAAATAATTCAGCCACAACTAAAATGATACTATTAAAGCACCTATATACCTATAAGTCAGCCATTAAGTTTATATAATTCAACTCAGTCGTTTTCATAAGTCAGCCGTAACGTTATTTTAAGTCAGCCGTCTCGTTTATATAAGTCGGTTGTCTCGTTTATATAAGCCAGCCGAGACTTACAATTATTTACCTTTACTCCAAAGTGCTTAGTGATGGATATTCCGACGCTCTTAGGTCAAAGTGACGGACCAAAGTCGCCGAAGAAGTCCTTGTACAACTCTCCTAAAATATCTGATGTTGCTTTTCGAGATCGACTAGAACGCTCTGTTACAGAACATGTATGCACCAAATCATAAACACGAACATAAAATGCTGGGAGATCCCCTCTTGTAGTAGCCCGAACTCTCCAAAGACATCCATCAACCCAACACTGAACAATGAGTCTAACCGTATCGGGTACGTCTACATCAAAATCAAACTGATCCCTCACCGCAAGAAGTTTCAGTCGCCTCTCCAAATCGGCTTTACTCTCAAATTGCTGCCCTACAAAGAGATTTAGTGAAGACATATATAACCTTTGAACCTCCGGATTCCCTTTACAACTGCTCGCCGACAAATTATGAGGTCTCTTCTTAGGAGGTAGTGTCAGTGAATCTTCATCTTCTGTTGGACACTCATTGTATATACTGAAGTTATCAGCTTCAGATGACTCACCATTAGAGTCCTCGAACATATCAAATCGGCTTTCAAATTCATCATCTTGTTCGTCTTGTTTGCATACTTCATTTTCTTCGACTATTTCATCTTCTTCTCCTTCCAGTTTTCTAGAGCAATCACTGTCTTCGTCGTCGCGTGTCTCCTCCAAATTGAAACCATCATAACTCCCACTGTTATCTTCGTATGTAGATTCAACTTCTGAGCTATAACTGAAAAAACTTTTCTCCTTATCTCTCGCTCTGTCAGTCCGAGTAGTTTCATTCTCCGTAATCTCCACACAAAGATGTAACTGTTCAGTTTCTCTTTCATTTAAAAATATTTGCACCATTGTTGGAGTATCGTACACCATTGTTTTCAAAGTTTTATTTCGAAAACATGTAGCTCGGTTGAATCTGATGGCTAGACTCCTTCATTCTGTAATCATCGAGTACTGTCTTCGCAAGTTCGTCTAGTGTTATACTATCATCTGCGTGTACCACTCTACTTCCTCTACCATCGACGATGAATGCACATCTGTTTTTCTCAACCCAGTTACCCTAAACAACAATTACCCGATCCATACTATCTCTGATGAATGAATGAATGAATAAATGAAAGAAGAAGAAGAATAACAAAAGAAGAATAAGAAGAAGAACGTAGACGAAGAACTATAATTTGACTATAATAATGACATGGCAAATCGGATCTGATGACATGGAAAATCGGATCTAATGACATGGAATATATACATAGTCAGCCACCAAACGAACACATAACTCAGCCTACATAAATCAGCCATTAAGTACAATATAAGTCCGCCACAACGTGCATAGTATTTTAGTAATTAATCTTTCGTTAATAAATCAGCCGTAAGTAGGCTAGAAAATTTTAAGTCAGCGTACCGTCAAATAAGTCAGCCATCAAATGAATGGTATTATAGTAATTAATCTTTCGCTAATAAGTCAGTCGTAACCGGGCTGAGTTAACCCTAAACTCAGCCTGATTACGGTTGACTTAAGTACTTCCGTAACTACCTCCCATAAGTGTTGGGGTCGAAATCCCCTCCTCGAAGATTGACGGAACGAGAAGTCAAGGTCGAGATCAAATGGAACTTATCCCGAACATGGACCGGACGAGCTAAGGCCAACTACCCACGACCAGTCCGAGACATGAACCGGCGGCTGGGATAAGGCCAGCCGCCGGGTCTTCATCAAGCATCAACCGGCGGCTGGGATAAGGCCAGCCGCCGGGTCTTCTTCATGCACCAACTGGCGGCTGGGATAAGGCCAGCCGCCGGGTCTTATTCATGCACAACCGGCGCTGGGATGAGGCCAGCCGCCGGGTCTTCTTCATGCACCAACGGTGGCTGGGATAAGGCCAGCCGGGGTCTTCTTCATGCACCAACCGGCGGCTGGGATGAGGCCAGCCGCCGGGTCTTCTTCAAGCGCCAACCGGCGGCTGGGATAAGGCCAGCCGCCGGGTCTTCATCAAGCATCAACCGGCGGCTGGGATAAGGCCAGCCGCCGGGTCTTCATCACACACCAACCGGCGGCTGGGATAAGGCCAGCCGCCGGGTCTACATCATATACGCCCACGATCATTTCTCAGTCGAGACTCATTATCTGAACATCGTCCAGTCGACCGACCGTCGAACATAACTCTAAGCCGGACCGACTCGAAGATTAGCCATTTGCGTGTTCTAAACTCCAAAACGTCCATAAACATTCCCCGAAAGACCGTGACTAACACTCAGCCGTCCATGGACCAGTCGCCAAGCACACGAGCCAAAGGAACTGGCGGCTGGCCGTCAATACCGAAACCAGCGGCTGGAAGTTCGAACAAAGAACGGCCGGTTCAAATCTCAAGAATCATAAAAGTTCGGTATACTATTCACGCGAGAAAAACCGTTAAAACACTATTCATCCCTGATGCGATCATGGATCAGGACCTCGATGCCAGCCCGGAAGTTGGTACGGGCATCGACAGCCGGACGAGGAAAAACGTACCGAGAAGGGAGGTTGCTCGCGAGGACCAGCCGGACGACCGCAGGACGGGGCCAACCGAACGTACCGTCTACCGTATCGACCCGCGTACACCCAGGAACGACCTAAGGCCTGAATCTCAACTTCCGGTGTCAATTTCTCGAACGGCCGTGAAGGACTTCGACCAAGATCCCATTCTGAGCATTTGAGTCGGGACACATTGGGCTTACTTCGTGCGGATTCAGAAAACGAACGTGAGGTTCCATTTCTCGACCGATGGTGACTTTTCCGGACGGGCCGTTCAGCCGGGCACTTGCCATCAGTTCCAAACGGACTTAGGCCAATTTCTCCTCGACCATGCCCGCGTGCTGATACTTCCGGACGAGCCCGACCTCGTGACCATCGTCCAGACGATCGAACCCACGCATGGCCGAACCGAGTAGCCCAGGGTTGCCGTGGACTTGAAGGTCACTTTGACCACATTGATTTCATAAACTTTTCTAAAATTTATGCAGTTGTTTTCTGTGCCACAATCAAGTCTCTTTGACTATTTTCCTTTATATTCTTCCTTCTCCACATTTTGTAGACACTTTTTGATCATTTTGAATAGAAATTTCTATTTTGAGAACTTGTTCTCTCTTTTGTTCTCGTGAGCAAATTGGTTGTTTGGTGCGTCACATCCATTCAACGCCCCTGAGTCCAGCGTCTTGGTGCGTCACATCCAAGGTTGGCTAAGGGTTGGGTATACTGAAGGCCTTCCGCATCCTTCAACGCTCCCATCGATCCACCAGTTCCGGATTTGCTAGTAGCTTATCCGGTCCATATCAAATCGTCAATACCATTCATTCAAGTGCTAAAATCGTGGGCAAGTTTGTATCAGGTGGTATCAGAGCACACTTGAAGGGGTATTTCATCTTCTCATCTTTTCATCTTCTAAAATCTGAAACACTTCTCTTATCTCCATCCGGGCCACTTCTTACCTTTGTTTTGAAACGATTTTTTTTTAAAAAAAAAAAAAAAAAAGAGTTTTAATCGTTTACAACTGAGGAGAAAACCAGTTGGGGTTGACTGAGGAGAAATCCAGTTGGCTGAAGAGAAAGCCGGCCTGGAAGTGGTTAAGCGGATTTCTAATAAAAGAAAAGAAATCTTAAAATCTTTCTATCTTCTTCTTGGGGTGTTGGGTTTTGTGGGGCACTGAACTTGATCGGATTGCTTGCTTAGAACCATTGAGTGAAACACTTGAGAGACACCAAAACGTGAGGAAGAGAGTTGGTTATTTGATTGTTTGTTAAGTGAATTTCAGGTTGAACATGGAGGAACAAGAGGCAAGCGTGGGAACGGGATTGTCTAATTTCCAAATGAATGCACTAACAAGTGAACTTAAGCGTATGATGAATGCAGGTATAGAGGACATTCATGTAAGGCTTGACAGATCCAGGAAGAACAACAAACATCAGGAAACAGAAGGAGAAACCACAACCGGACAGGATCTAGAGATGATGGAGGATCTTCTTCCGATCAAAGTCAGAGGAGGTCCCAAAGGCGACAGTCCAACCGGAACAGGGGCAGAGATAACCCTTTCGCTGGAGAGCCTAGACGGTCAGAAAACCATCTTGGAGGCTTGAAGCTTAAGATTCCCCCATTCCATGGGAAAAATGATCCGGATGCCTACCTTGAATGGGAACGAAAGGTTGAGCTTGTCTTTTACTGCCAACAACTATCAGATCGTAAAAAGTAAGGCTTGCTGCCCCTGATTTTAATGGTTATGCACTAAACTGGTGGGATCAAATTGTGTCAACAGGAGGAGACGAGGAGAAGAACCCTTGGAGGATTGGGAAGAATTTCTCACTCTTATGAGGAAGCGGTTTATACCAGCCCATTACTTGAGAGATCTTCATCAGAAACTAAGGAGACTGACTCAGGGCACCAAAAGCGTGGATGACTACTACCAAGAAATGGAAATCCTGATGCTTAGAGGAGAAGTTGATGAGGATCCCGAGGCTACTATGGCACGGTTCCTTACTGGACTCAACCGTGAGATCCAAGACCGCATGGAGCTCCGACTACGATGATCTAGCCGAGATGTTGCATAAGGCCATTCTGGTAGAGCAACAAGTTAAGAGGAAAGGCTTCACACGGCCTACTTACCAGTCTTCTTCAAAACCAAATCCACAAGACAAAGGTAAGTCTCTTTTCCGAACAAATACCGATGTTAAAACTAATCCGGTTGTTGCTGTGGACAAAACAAAGCAGGAAGCGACTCCTAACCGAGCTAGGGAGATCAAGTGCTTCAAGTGTCACGGACTTGGCCACTATGCCAACAAGTGTCCAAACAACCGCGTGATGATCATGCGAGAAAGTGGAGAGATTGAATCCACATCTGATTGGGAAGATTCAGGACCCATCTTTGATGAGGAACCGGAGCAAGAAGAGGACCTGGACCTACCAGCCAAAGGGCAACTCCTTGTGACAAGGCGAGCCTTGAATGTCCAAGCAAAGGTTGATGAACGGATCCAACGAGAAAATCTCTTCCACACTCGTTGCCATATCAAAAGACAAGGTATGCAGTTTAATCATTGATGGTGGGAGCTGTACTAACGTGGCTAGTGAGTCTCTTGTCAGGAATTAGGTTTGGAGACCAAGAAGCACCCACGGCCTTACAAGCTTGAATGGCTGAATGACGATGGAGAAATACAAGTCAAGGACCAAGTGGAAGTTTCTCTTACCATTGGACGATATGAGGACAACATTCTGTGTGATGTCCTGCCCATGGATGCAAGCCACATACTCCTTGGACGACCGTGGCAATATAACAAGCGTGTGATGCATGATGGATTCACTAACCGTCATTCTTTTGAGCATCAAGGGAAAAAGATTATCCTTGCGCCCTTGACTCCTCATGAGGTGTACCAAGATCAGCTCCAACTCAAAGAGAGCCGCAAACAAGACCAAGCCAAGACTGATTCTAAAGGTAAAAAGTCCAATTTCCTTGTTAAGGCTAGTCAAGTGCGAAAAACTCTTTGTTCCAATCAATCGATGATCCTTCTTTTGTTTAAAGAATCACTAATGGCTCAACCTGAGCAAACACCGGACCTTCCGAGTGAACTTAAACAGCTTTTGCAGGATTTTCAGGACGTGTTTCCCGAAGAGAACCCGGGTGGACTGCCTCCCATACGCGGCATTGAACACCAATCGACTTTGTGCCGGGAGCTTCCTTGCCAACCGGCCAGCTTACCGAACCAATCCAGTTGAAACCAAGGAGTCGCAAAAACAGATTGGGGAGCTCATGGACAAAGGGTACATCCGCGAAAGCATGAGTCCTTGTGCTGTACCAGTCCTCTTGGTTCCAAAGAAAGATGGTAGTTGGCGGATGTGCGTTGATTGCCGAGCCATTAACCAAATAACAGTTAAGTACCGACACTATTCCTCGCCTTGATGACATGCTTGATGAACTCCACGGTTCTTGTGTATTTTCTAAAATTGATTGAAAAGTGGATATCATCAGATTCGAATGAAAGAAGGTGATGAATGGAAAACAGCCTTTAAAACGAAACTAGGATTGTATGAATGGTTGGTCATGCCATTTGGGCTTACTAACGCACCTAGTACTTTCATGAGGCTGATGAATCATGTTCTTAGATCATTCATAGGCGTTTTTGTGGTGGTGTATTTCGATGATATCTTGATTTATAGCAAGAGTTTTCAGGAACATCTGTCTCATTTGAAATCGGTTCTTGAAGTGCTTAGGACAGAACAACTCTTTGCTAATTTCAAGAAATGTACCTTTGCAACAGATAATCTCGTGTTTCTTGGGTTTGTTGTAGGAGCTGAAGGCGTCCGAGTAGATGAGGAGAAGGTCAAGGCCATCCGTGATTGGCCCACGCCTAAGACCATTGGGGAAGTTCGAAGCTTCCATGGACTAGCCGGCTTCTACCGTAGGTTTGTGAAAGACTTCAGCACGTTGGCTGCCCCACTCACTGAGATTATCAAGAAAAGCATTGGGTTCAAATGGGAACAAGCTCAAGAAGATTCATTCCAAACTCAAAGCTAAGTTAACCAACGCTCCTTTACTCATTTTGCCAAATTTCTCTAAAACTTTTGAGATTGAATGCGATGCTTCAGGAGTTGGAATTGGTGCTGTTTTGATGCAGGAAGGGAGACCAATTGCGTTCTTTAGTGAAAAGTTGGGAGGAGCTACCTTGAACTACCCCACTTACGACAAGGAACTATACGCATTGGTGAGGGCTTTGCAAACTTGGCAGCACTATCTTTGGCCAAAGGAGTTCGTGGTGCACACAGACCATGAGACTCTCAACATCTGAAGGGACAGCAAAAGCTCAACAAACGACATGCCAGATGGGTAGAGATTATCGAAACCTTTCTTTACGTCATTAAGTATAAGAAAGGAAAGAAAATGTCGTAGCTGATGCTTTGTCTAGGAGGTATGCTTTGATCACGGTTATGGATGCTAAGGTGCTAGGATTTGAGCAGATTAAGGAATTGTATGAAGCAGACCTAGACTTTAAGGAACCGTATCTAGCTAGCTCTAGGATCGCTTTTGGGAAATACTTTAGAAATGATGATTTCTTGTTCTTTGCCAATCGTTTGTGTATTCATAACTGTCTCTGAGAAACTTGTTGGTTAGAGAAGCACACGGTGGGGGCCTAATGGGTCATTTTGGCATAGAGAAGACGCTTAAAACCTTGCAGGATCATTTCTATTGGCCGGACTGAAGAAGGACGTGATCAAGGTTTGCACTCGTTGTGAAACTTGCAAACGTGCCAAGGCCAAAGCTCAAGCGACAGGTAAGTACCTCGCTTTGCCCATTCCTGACCAACCTTGGACTGATGTGTCGATGGACTTTGTGTTAGGATTGCCTAGGACTAGGACCGGCAAGGATTCAATTTTTGTGGTCGTTGATAGGTTTTCGAAAATGTCTCATTTTATACCTTGTCACACCACTGATGATGCCGTGCATATTGCTGAGTTGTTCTTAGGGAAATAGTTCGCTTGCATGGAATGCCTAAGTCCATTGTTTCAGATAGGGACACTAAGTTCTTGAGTCATTTTTGGAAAACACTTTGGGAAAAACTAGGAACCAAGCTTTTGTTTTCACTACTTGTCATCCGCAAACTGACAGGCAGACTGAAGTAGTGAATAGAACTTTGTCTACATTGCTTAGGGCTGTTGTGAAAAAGAACCTGAGAACTTGGGAAGATTGTTTGCCTCATGTTGAGTTCGCTTAATAGTGTCATGCATTCGACCACTAAGTTCTCACAATTCGAAATTGTGTATGGGTTTAATCCTTTGTCTCCCATGGATTTGATTCTTTACCTTGAGTGAAAGGGCCAGTTTGGATGGGAAAAAGAAAGCTGAACAGGTTAAGAAAATCCATGAGAAGGCTAAGGAGAACATTGAGCAACGGACCAAGCAGTACGCGGACAAAGCCAATAAGCACCGGCGTGAGCAGACGTTTGAAGAAGGTGATCTTGTGTGGATCTATTTGAGAAAAGACCGGTTTCCAGCCGAAGGAAATCCAAGCTCATGCCTCGGGTGGATGGACCCTTTGTCGTGACCAAAAGATCAATGACAACGCGTATCAAGTCGATCTTCAAGGTAAGTACAATGTCAGTTCCAGTTTTAATATATCTGACTTAATCCCTTTTGTGGCAGATGAAGCGGATTTGAGGTCAAATCCTTTTCAACGGGGAGAGGATGATGCGATCATGGATCAGGACCTCGATGCCAGCTTGGAAGATGGTACGGGCATCGACAGCCGGACGAGGACAAACGTACCGAGAAGGGAGGTTGCTCGCGAGGACCAGCCGGACGACCGCAGGACGGGCCAACCGAACGTACCGTCTACAGTATCGACCCGCGTACACCCGGGAACGACCTAAGGCCTGAATCTCAACTTCCGGTGACAATTTCTCGAACGGGCCGTGAAGGACTTCGACCAAGATCCCATTCTGAGCATTTGAGTCGGGACACATTGGGCTTACTTTGTGCGGATTCAGAAAACGAACGTGAGGTTCCATTTCTCGACGGATGGTGACTTTTCCGGACGGGCCGTTCAGCCGGGCACTTGCCCATCAGTTCCAAACGGACTTAGGCCAATTTCTCCTCGACCATGCCCGCGTGCTGATACTTCCGAACGAGCCCGACCTCGTGACCATCGTCCAGACGATCGAACCCACGCATGGCCGGACCAAGTAGCCCAAGGGTTGCCGTGGACTTGAAGGGTCACTTTGACCACATTTATTTCTTAAACTTTTCTAAAATTTATGCAGTTGTTTTCTGTGCCACAATTAAGTCTCTTTGACTTGATTTCCTTTATATTCTTCATTCTCCACATTTTGTAAACACTTTTTGATCATTTTGAATAGAAATTTCTATTTTGAGAACTTGTTCTCTCTTTTGTTCTTCGTGAGCAAATCTGTTGTTTGGTGCGTCACATCCATTCAACGCCCCTGAGTCCAGCGTCTTGGTGCGTCACATCCAAGGTTGGCTAAGGGTTGGGTATACTGAAGGCCTTCCGCATCCGTCAACGCTCCCATCGATCCACCAGTTCCGGATTTGCTAGTAGCTTATCCCGGTCCATACCAAATTCGTCAATACCATTCATTCAAGTGCTAAAATCGTGGGCAAGTTTGTATCAATCCCGAAACAAAGTTAACCGAAAAAATCGAATTAAGTCTAAACCGAGATTCGGGTTTATTCATCGGATCACTATTCACCGGTTTACTATTCACGGGTTATTATTTATCAGCGGGCCAGATTTGGGTCAGAACGCGAAGACGGACCACGGAAGACTCTCGGGCCGAATATCGGGCCGAAAAGGTTAGGTCGACGACTGGGAAGGAAGGACAAAGTCCCACATCGAAAATCTGTAGTCTAAGCACCCTAGGATCATTAGTATATATATGTATGCTTATTCAAGGGTTAAAGGCATCCCAAATCCGAGTATTAGGAGTTTTTAGCAATATAAGACTTTTCAGCTTTTGCTAATTATTCTTGTACTTTCGGAAATCATTAATAAAATCTCTCTTTTTGCATTTTCGGTCCTTTAGTTCTTTAAAATAGAATTTTCGAGCCCCCAAAAAATATAAGTTTTGACAGTGTGAGTTTCGGCTCTCACAGTTTGGCGCCGACTGTGGGGACGAGAAATATTCTTAACTCTTAGAACGAGAGGATACGGAAAGAAGACAATGACCAGAAGAACCGACGATATCACCGACCACCGGCCGGAGCAGCCGCCACGGGAACGGCCGGAACGGGAATCCCCGCCGTCAGAACATCGGCGGCCGGAGCCGGAGCGACTGCTGCTGGGACTTCCGCCGACGGAGCAATCGAGATAAGCGGGGCCTCCGCCAGTGCGATCACCAGATTCGGAATGCCGACCGAAAATCCGATCATCACGGAAACGGCCAACGCCGCCCCAGAAATTGCAGCGATCACCGAGCTGAGGAACATGGTAGCCGAAATCGTGGAGTGGCAAAACAGGCAAGAGAGAAAGGTCGCGCAAGAAAGAGCAGCTTCCCAGGAACTATCACGTGGCCCCCGGACTCTCGAAGCAAGACGCCTGGTTTTTACCCCACGAGCGGACCCCCCGGGCCGTCAGAATCCCGATGAGCAGACCCCAGTTGGAACAAGGAGAGAACCATCGGCACCACCTCCGCTGCACCGGAAAAGCGCCACTAGGCGAACCGCCGAACGGCCAACTTCCACGGTGACCAACTGCGAAAACCCGAGAGACACCGCAAACAGAGACGACAGGGAGGAAAGCGAAACCGACGACGAGGCTGGAAATCTAAACGCGGACGAAGAAGAGCTCCGCTGGATCGAAGAGCAGGAAAAGGAGGAACGAGAGACCCGAGCAAATCGATCCGCTAGCCGAAGGGACGAGTTGGATGAGCTCCGTGCCCGCCTAGAACTCACCACGAGCCAAATGAAGGAGGTAAGGTCGCAAGCCCATAAAGCGACGAGTGCGGCCCCGGAAATTGACCGCGTCTTAGAGGAAACGCAAAAGATCCCGTTCACTTCGAGGATCACGAGCGTTATACTTTCTGACCCGGAAAAATCTGAATCCCCTTATACGACGGGACGACCGATTCAAAGGCCCACATGACAGCCTTCCATATCGCTATGGGGCGGGCTAGATTCAAACCCGAAGAGAGAGACGCCGGATTCTGCCTCCTCTTCGTGGAACATCTGAAAAGATCAGCCCTGTCGTGGTTCTCGCGGCTAGAAAGAGACTCAATCGACGGTTTCGACCGATTGTCGGCAGCCTTCCTGAAACATTACTCACTGTTCATAAGACAGTCAACATCCGACGCGGACCTTTACTCGCTGTTGCAGGGACCAGAAGAAAGCCTTCGAGATTTCGTTGAAAGGTTTAAGGTGATTGTCTCGAAGATTGACGGCCTAAGCAACATCGCCGCAATAAATGCCCTGAAAAAGTCCTTGCTAAAAACCTCAAGCTTCCGAAAGGAAATTACCGTGAATCCGCCGGTAACCATCCAAGATGCTCTCCACCGCGCTTCCAACTTCGTAATCTACGAGGAAGAAATGAGGGGCCCGGCCGGAAAGCACCAATCCTCGAAATTGGTCGCCAAAGGCACGGTGCAACCTTCTAACGTTCCAAACGAGAGAAGGAGTAGGCGAATCGGCCGAGACGAAGAATCCAACCGGGCGGAGCGCATAACTACCAAATAAACTCGGAGAAACCATCTGATGAGCGCAACAGAGGCCATGGAATACGTGGTCTCGACCGGGATTCGACGAGAACGCCTTCTGTACCTTCCATAAGACAAAAGGCCACTCAACTGAGAACTGCAGGACTGTCGGAAGAAGGCTCACGGCAAAGCTATTAGCCGGGGAACTCGGAAACGGAGTGACTCTCGAGAGTCTCGGAGCAATCGAAGAAGACGTTGGCGCCCCGGACAGATGACCTAATCAGGAACGTCCCGAAAGGCCCGACGAGGATACCCCCAAACGGGGAAGGAGACCGAACGGAGACGACTCCGCCGCCAACCGCAGGAGGATCCACATGATCATCGGAGGATCTCAGTACTGCCGAGACACAGTGGCCTCGATAAAGGCTTTCCTGAGAAGAGGAGACAAGGAGTCGAGCCCGCGGGAGCCGATCACCGAAAACGATGACCGGATCGCCTTTCATGAAAAAGACGTCGAAGGCCTCGACCAACCTCACGATGACCCATTGGTGGTAGAGCTGGACATCAACGATCATGACGTCTCTCGGGTCTTGATCGATACCGGAAGTTCGGTGGATTCATTTTTCGGGAGACGCTTCAGAGGATGAAGGTAGATCCGTCGATGATAAAGCCCAATCCGAGGTCGCTGACCGGATTCTCTGGCAAAGTCACAATGACGGACGGAACAATCCAGCTCCCGGTTCGCGCCGGAGGGATCACGAAAATCGTTAACTTCGCGGTGGCTAACCACCCCACGATTTATAATGTGATAATGGGAACTCCCTGGATCAACTCAATGCGAGCTATCCATCAACCTACCAGCTCTGCCTGAAATTCCCGACACCAAACGGAATCAAGACCGTTTGGGGAAATCAGAAGGAAGCCCGGATCTGCTTTCTGGCAGAGCATAAGCTCCGGAATCCGACCATCCGCTGAGAGAGAACCCGAAAAGGAAGAATGAAGACGAATTCCCTGCACTGGAAAAGAAAGTGAGTAGAACCGAACAGTTCGAACGGAGGTTCCACCCACGGAAACTGAAACCAACCAAGAGGAGCCGAAAACTACCGAAAAGACCTCAGAAACCGCCGAAGCCGCGACAGACAACTCCATTACCAAGACTTAGCCGTCTTCTCGCCACCAAAAAAAAAAAAACAAACGGAACTACGGGTGACTTGATCCCTTTTCACGAAGGGTACGTAGGCAGCTCGCTTAAAAAACGAGTTAAGTTGCCCCTCTCCTTAAAAAAGGGGGGGAGTGGGTCCGTATATCTATACTCCCAAATTTCGCGAAAAAATCAAGAGGATGGACATTGGGACTTAGTATCTCATAGCACATCCAAAGCTTGAAAAAGTTTTTCGAAAACACCATTCCGACAAACATCGAGACTTAGCATCTTGAAACTTGATCCGGAAAACGCATGGATCCAGAAAAACCCGAGAAAAATGAACATTGAGACTTAATATCTCATAACACATCTTTAACTCGAACTTAGAATCGGATAAACATCGAGACATAGAATCTCGTAACTTATCCACGATCACCGACCAATCAAGATATCTTTCCAAATTTCCGGATAACATTCGAAGGGCGTAACTGACATCCCGCGATCCTGCATGAAGCGGTCAAGACGATGTTCTGATTAGTTTACCTCCACTAGCGCTTCGCATAGGCAAACAGTGTGAAGCGTAGGACACGAAGTAAACTCTCTAAACCCAGTAAAGCGCCTGACATGGAACACTGGTCAAAGACATCTCGAGAACGCGGTATCAAACCGGCTCTGATGTGAGATCTTTAAAGCGTTCAGTTGAAAGAGGGATCCGAACAAGCTTGGTTCCCCGCAACAACAAAAGACTGCATTAAACCCAGGGAATATTCGCAAAGATGACCTGGTCTAAAGTTCGAGTGTCCGGGACAACACTCCAACATCAATCAGCTCCGAAATGGGCCAGCCGCCCGAATAATGGCCCAGCCGCCCTTCACTCTACAAAACGGGACAGCCGCCCGTCCTCCGTAGAGAGACGGGCCAGCCGCCCTTCGCTCTACAAAATGGGCCAGCCGCCCGTCCTCCGTAGAGAGACGGGCCAGCCGCCCTCCACTCTACAAAACGGGCCAGCCGCCCGTCCTCCGTAGAGAGACGGGCCAGCCGCCCTTCACTCTACAAAACGGGCCAGCCGCCCGTCCTCCGTAGAGAGACGGGCCAGCCGCCCTTCGCTCTACAAAACGGGCCAGCCCCCCGTCCTCCGTAGAGAGACGGGCCAGTCGCCCTCCACTCTACAAAACGGGCAAGCCGCCCGTCCTCCGTAGAGAGACGGGCCAGCCGCCCTTCACTCTACAAAATGGGCCATCCGCCTATCCTCCGTAGAGAGACGGACCAGCCGCCCTTCGTTCCGCAAAACGGGCCAGCCGCCCTCTTGGAAAAAAGACATACCGGCCGCCCATCTTCTCCATTATCAAGACTATAAAAGCAAAGAAAGCAAAGAAGTCCATAACAATTAAAGGCAAAAGCAGATAGATAATAAACCTCCATAAAAGGAGATATAAGTGATCAAGTTCGGTTGACGAAGCAAATACAATAAAAAGGGTCGAAAGACCCGAACATAACGGAAACAGAAAATACAAGGCCAAAACCTAATCATACTCAACGAGAGAAGTAGGAGCTCCGTAGTCCAAAGCCTCAGCATCCGGGGACTGGCACGGAGAAACAGTAGCTGTCGAGAACGGCAGCAGCCCGATCGTAGGAGCCGACCCAGCCTCCTCCTTTGAGCCGCTCCAATGAAGCCTCCAGCTCTCCTTCTTCCTCCTCGACTTTAGACTTCCCGGACTTGATGTCCCGGACTAGGTCAAGGTTCGAGCCGACCTCCGACAAAGCAGTCTCGCCGTACTTCGCCTGACGCATCGGCGCGAGAGCGGCCTTGGCTCCCTCGATACGGAGACGGTACTTTTCCACCAACTCCCAGCAGCACTTCTTAAGCGCCAGCTCCATTTTCCGCTCAGCCTCCGCGAGCGCCTTCTTGATCTCCTTCTGAGATCTCCTCTCCGCGTTCCTCAGCTTGACTTCCAGAGCCTTGATCTTTTTGTCCTTCTTCCGGGACTCTTTCTCCGAGGCCTCTAAGGCAACCTGGGTCGCATGAGCTCGAGTGGCGACCTGAACCAAAGAAAAGCAAATGTCAGCAAAAACCAAACCGCATCAAAACAAATCCAAAGGAGGAAAGAATTACCATCATAAGGCCAGAGGACAAATCTCTGTAAGCCGCTGAACGATCAAACGGCGCAACGGAGGTCGGAGCCAACACTCCAAAGTAGTCCACGACTTTCACGGACTCGGCTGGATCTCCTCCCGCTGCCTTGCGAGCGTCGAAAAGGAGACCGGGATCAGACGCCTCAGCCGTCCGAGCCACTTTGCCCTTCCTCGGACGATCCGGGCTGTTGGAAGCTCCCTTCCCTTTATCCGCCACAACAGCACGATCAGAACCCTGAGGAGCAGCTACCTGTTCCTCGGGCACGCCATGGAAATCAGGCCCGGGCGGTAAAACAAAACCGGGGTATGTCGCCATCGGATCGATAAAGTCGGGGCCCTTCGGAGGAGCGTGGCCTTCTAGAATATCTTTCGCGTCCAGAAAGCGTCGCCAAAGATCAGGACACTCCCAATCTATCTTCTTCTTATTAACTTCTTCAAAGATACCTTCGACTCTGGAAACTCTAGGAGCGAAAGGATCACGAACTAAATAAAGAAGAGAAGAAAAAATGCAAAGTTGTGAGAAATGAAATTGGGAAGGATGAAGCAAAGGAGTGAGGACTACATATAGAAAAATTTCGCAAAAAGACGAAACGCTTACGTGGCAAACTCCACTCGGTCCTAACCGAGCCGCCGAAGTCGGAACCAACCGTGAGCGGGCTGCGCTTCACGTAGAAAAACTGGTTCCGCGAAGCTTTGCAATTACTCCGAAGGTTGGTGTAGAAACGCTTTACATTCTTCCGAACGTTAACCGAGCAGAAGAAATCCGACTTATAAATCTTCCTCAATGAAAAGAAATTCCTTACAAGGTCACCTTCCAACTTGATTCCGCATTCAGCACAACGGACCACGAGTCCCATCAAAATCCTCATGGCGGATGGAACAAGTTGGGAGATCGCGACCCCATACAACTCGAGAAATTCGAAGATAGCTCCCGGGATCGGGAACCAGAGGAAAGCTTCGTAAAACATCGATTCATACATGGCGAAATATCCCTTTGGCGCCTTGTTCATCCTATCCCCATCATTTGGGAGACGAAACTTGATCTTGTCCGAAATCCGGAAGTCATATCTGAGCTCGGCCAATGAGTCCGGATTGCTGAGAGTTGGTCCGTGCTTGAACCCCTCAGATATCGATCTGTACCCCGAAGACGGACCAGGTTCTTAAACCACCAAGCAAAAATATCTTCGCCCCAATAGGCTTTGGCTTCACCGGGAGAACGACATTCGGACTTCACTTCCGGATGCACAAAGATGGGCACCTCCGGGTGATCCAACCTGATTTCTTCCCCGGACATGGCCGAGTCGTCACCTGTCTCTGGCCAAGCACGATGCTCGGAGGGAACCAGAGATCGGGACGGCCATGCACGCCATCCGCCGTTGTCCTCAACATGCTGAGGAGGGGTCCAAACATCAACTCGGGAAGCGCCAGACGTTCTCTCTAAGACGCCTCCAGAGCCAAGCGCCCACCTTGATACGGCCACTACGCCAGCCGCCCTCTTGGAAGCGTTCTTAGAGCCAGCCGCCCGCCTGAGCCAGACGCCCTCCTCGAGCCGGACGCCCTACATGTCGAATCACCAGTCCCGGCCGCCGGCTCGGGCATGTTCTCAATCCCGGCCGCCGGCTCGGGCATGTTCTCAATCCCGGCCGCCGGCTCGGGCATGTTCTCAATGCCAGCCGCCGTCCCTTGTACGTTCTCAATCCCGACCGCCCATTGTTGAATCTCTCCCTATATAGGCTCCCATTGGGGAACATTAGCAAAACCAAGCGTTCCTTGAGCGTTGCTAGGCCCAGCCGCCCACTGAGGAACACCTTCGGGACCGGACGCTGCTTGTGGAATGGCATCTTCTCCAGCCACCAGCAGGTCTTCCACAAGTACCGCGTCCTGCTCCGCGGACGTAAAATCGAACTCAAACTGATTATTCATTATCGCGTCAAGGTTGAGTTCGAAAGGAGAACCTCCTTCGCCAGCCATTTATAAAGAAAAAAATTTCAAAGGAAAAACTTGAGGAAGAAAGCTTGAAAAGAGAAGGGGAGTGTGAAAAAATGAAAATGAAGCCACTCCTTTGATATAGCAAACATGGCACGAACTTCCATGATGGACTATGCTCTGACAAGACACTAAAGAGAAGCGGACGAACGGACGAACGAAAAAACTCATTGCCTTCCCGTTTAAGTCAATCCCGATAAAACTCTCAGACCGGAGCTCCTTGCTCCATACCACGGAAGCAAAGAGCTGGGGGGCTAACTGTTGGGGTCGAAATCCCCTCCTCGAAGATTGACGGAACGAGAAGTCAAGGTCGAGATCAAATGGAACTTATCCCGAACATGGACCGGACGAGCTAAGGCCAACTACCCACGACCAGTCCGAGACATGAACCGGCGGCTGGGATAAGGCCAGCCGCCGGGTCTTCATCAAGCATCAACCGGCGGCTGGGATAAGGCCAGCCGCCGGGTCTTCATCAAGCATCAACCGGCGGCTGAGATAAGGCCAGCCGCCGGGTCTTCTTCATGCACCAACCGGCGGCTGGGATAAGGCCAGCCGCCGGGTCTACTTCATGCACCAACCGGCGGCTGGGATGAGGCCAGCCGCCGGGTCTTCTTCATGCACCAACCGGCGGCTGGGATAAGGCCAGCCGCCGGGTCTTCATGCACCAACCGGTGGCTGGGATAAGGCCAGCCGCGGGTCTTCTTCAAGCGCCAACCGGCGGCTGGGATAAGGCCAGCCGCCGGGTCTTCATCAAGAATTAACCAGCGGCTGGGATAAGGCCAGCCGCCGGGTCTTCATCACACACCAACCGGCGGCTGGGATAAGGCCAGCCGCCGGGTCTTCATCATATACGCCCACGATCATTTCTCAGTCGAGACTCATTATCCGAACATCGTCCAGTCGACCGACCGTCAAACATAACTCTAAGCCCGGACCGACTCGAAGATTAGCCATTTGCGTGTTCTAAACTCCAAAACGTCCATAAACATTCCCCGAAAGACCGTGACTAACACTCAGCCATCCATGGACCAGTCGCCAAGCACACGAGCCAAAGGAACTGGCGGCTGGCCGTCAATACCGAAACCGGCGGCTGGAAGTTCGAACAAAGAACGGGCGGTTCAAATCTCAAGAATCGTAAAACGTTCGGAATACTATTCACGCGGGAAAAACCGTTAAAACACTATTCATCCCGAAACAAAGTTAACCGAAAATCGAATTAAGTCTAAACCGAGATTCGGGTTACTATTCATCGGATCACTATTCACCGGTTTACTATTCACGGGTTATTATTCATCGGCGGGCCAGATTTGGGTCAGAACGCGCAGACGGACCACGGAAGACTCTCGGGCCGAATATCGGGCCGAAAAGGTTAGGTCGGCGACTGGGAAGGAAGGACAAAGTCCCACATCGAAAATCTGTAGTCTAAGCACCCTAGGATCATTAGTATATATATGTATGCTTGTGTAAGGGTTAAAGGCATCCCAAATCCGAGTATTAGGAGTTTTTAGCAATATAAGACTTTTCAGCTTTTGCTAATTATTCTTGTACTTTCGGAAATAATCAATAAAATCTCTCTTTTTGCATTTTCGGTCCTTTAGTTCTTTAAAATAGAATTTTCGAGCCCCCATAAAATATAAGTTTTGACAGTGTGAGTTTCAGCTCTCACAATAAGTCAGCCACCCAAGAACATAACACAGCCGTCATTTATCTACAACTCATCTCTTAGAAGTCAGTCGTGACTAACGGCTGGTTTATGTTCGTAAGTCGGGCGGGCACTCATAAGTCAGCCGTGTTTGTCAACTCAGCCATAACGCAATCATAACGCAGCCCACACGTAAGCATAACTCAGCTGTAGCGCATTGTGGTTGAGTTTATTAATACACATCAGCGATTTTCTACGTGGCGCCGGTTTTTTTGCTTACGGGGCACTGACATTCTTGTAATTACGTTCTTGTTAGAACGTAAAAAAAAGGGTACGTTGAGTATTAAAAAAATGCCGGTAATAAAAAAATTTTTGCGTGATTCTAGTAATAACACCTAATTTCTATGGTAGTTGAGTTTTTTTATGTAAGTTTTAATCCTTATTATCATTGTAACCAAACAGGTTTTATATATTAATTCGATGGCAACAAGCCAACAATTGTAATTAAATCATTTTTTTTCAAGCATCTCAAAATTGTACTCGCGATTAATATTGTAGAGACAATAGTATTATAGTAAGATAGTTTAGAGACAATAGTATTATAGTAAGATAGTTTAGAGACAATAGTATTATAGTAAGATAGTTTATTAGTTTAGTAGAAAAGTATATTAAAAAGAAAAAGTTACGCATAGCATGGGTCCAAACTCCAAAACTATATAAAAAGTTATACGAGGACGAATGCGCAACACGACCGTGGAAGAACTTGGAGCGCACCTTTCAAAGTACAAATATATTCCTTTGACCCAGCTCACAAATCAATTAAATGACCAGCTTGAACAAAAAGCAACAGGTCGCATTGCGAAAATGCAGAGCTTAGTCCTCGCATTAGGGAAACCGAATAAAAACTCAAGAAATTATTTAAAAATGGCACAAGGTCTAATCAACCTATTTCTCTCAAACACAAACAACAAAAACAATCTTTTTCTCGTCATCAGACTTTGCGAACCCGATGTACAAAACATAAAAACACAAAATTCCTTAATAAGAAAACAAGAATTAGAATTAAATTTTCAAAGTTAATCCCATTGGACATGCTCCGCCATATTGTGAACACAGTCACACTTATGCAATTTCCATAGAAGCTTCATCCGCTTTCGAACCGACCTCGCCTTGAGCGTCTTCACTGGCCTGGACTGCAATCTCGATATCCTGAGCTAGCCACTTCTTGGTGGTCTTACAAGCAGCAGCGATTTCAGCCGGCTCTCCTCAGGTGTGGAATTGATGAGGACATCGACCCGGACGGTCCGAGAAGGACCCATGACGCATTCCAAGTCTAAGCAGCTGAGGAAGAGGTTCAATGCAGCCATACAAGCCCATATTAGCTCGCTGGATCCAATGGAAATCAGTTGGACCGAACCAGCCCCACACGGGCCCACTAGAGGGCCATAAGAACTCACGACCAACCATACCGACCTGAACCAATCGACCAATAATCCCCAAGGTAAGCACATTCTTTTGGCAGGTCAAGGAACCAAGAGGGACACCAAGAAAGTAACTGAAGCGCAAGATGGGACGAAGGCACCACTTGAAGATGGAGGAACGGTCGTGGATCAATAAATGGAGTATGCGGAAAAAGAAGTGGAGACCAAGATAAGAGAAGGGGAAGATGAAGAACAGGACAGTTTAACAACAAAGCACAGCCCAAGAACACAACCACAATCGAAGCCTCGTCCAATGGAGCTCACGCACATTTCCATTCAACTACACAACAAGGTAAGGTTATCAATTATTACATTGTTCTTGCAGGTGGAACCAGTTCACTCGGCAAGGAAGTGTCTTCTTCTTTATTTTTCAGTCGCGAACTGTCAGTTTCCTTTTTCGGTTTAATGAGCTCTTTGTTTGATATGATCTGGACCAACGATCATGAACTTGAATCGGAACATGTACCTGAGCTTGAACCTGAGGAAGCTGGAGCTGAACAAAGAGGACCAATGAATCGTGCGAGGAATAAGAAGCTCAAGGGCAAGGAGGATGCTCGTGCCTTACTCATACATTTGGATCGAGAAGAAGAAGACCATGCTTATCCAATCTCTTTGGTTGTGATATAAGCTAAATGAGCTAGTATAGGGGTGGTAATGTATTATGTGCTTTTTTTCCCTTGTTAAGCTTTTGTCCCACTGGGTTTTGCTTGACAAGTTTTTTAATGAGGCCAATGCATTACCATCTCATCGTCCTTATGCTACTCCGAAGACCAAGACTCCAAAACTTATGAAGATATATGTTTTTGGTCGGACCATACTATGTTTTATGTATTAATTTCAGTACTATAGTTTTAGTAGGCGAGCAAGGGTTTGTCCTTGCTTGTCGCCCATTTGTTCCAACGTCATATCGGTCCATTCGTTCCATCTTTCTTGTTCTCTAGTCATGAATCCAATTTTCCATGCTTCTAAAGTGTCGATTGTTGGGTTGAGTCGTATTATGTGGTATTATGGCCACTTTGGAAGCTATGTTCTCTTGAATCCCTGTTTGTTTATGTTTTTGTCAATCGATTTCGAGAAAGGAATTAAGGATTTGTCGATCTAAACTTGTTGTGACTTTTGAAATTCTTTTGTTCATCAAATTTTCTGTTCGATTAAGTGTTGCTTCACGAGTTGTTCATGGTTTTTGTTTCGAAATCTGTTTGAGCATAACTTTGTTTATCTGCGTTTACACTAGTGTTTGACATTCATTTTTACTTGAAGAATTTTGACTGTGTGTACACCCCTCTTTCGGTTTCAGTCACGATGGTGAATACAGATGAAGAGGAAGAGAGTAGCCAAAACCGGAACAACAAACTCCTCATGGAGGCATTGACAGCGCAAATAGGAAAGATGATGGATGATCGATTCGCTGCATATGAGGAAAACAACCGAGCCAGAACAGATATTAGAGACAATCGAAGGACAGAAGAGAGAATACATGATGCCACTTTAAATCGGTACTATGGTCGAAGTGATTCATCTCAAGGCAGCCAAAGAAAGAACCGTGGCAACCGAACTCAATAAGAGCTCTTGAGACGCAATCTCAAGGGATTAAAGATCAACATACCTCCCTTCCATGTCAAGGCTGATCCAGAGGCTTACATTGAGTGGGAGAAGAAGATTGAATTGGTGTTAAATGTGCAAGAATACACTAATCTTAATCGAGGAAAGATAGCTGCCACAGAGTTCCTTGATTACGCCTTGAGCTGGTGGGATAATCTAGTCACGTCTAGAAAAAGAAATCAGGAGTTGTCGGTTGCGACTTGGAACGAGATGAAAGGCTTGATGAGAAAGCGATTCATTCCCAATCATTACCATAGAGAGCTGCATCAGAAATTGAGAAAACACTTCAAGGAACTGAATCTGTAGAAGAGTATTACCAATAGATGGATGTGCTGATGCTAAGAACTAATTTGGTGGATGATCAAGAGGCGATCATGTCTTGATTTCTTGGTGGTTTAAATCAGGAAATTCAGGAAAAATTGGAGATTGAGCATTAGTTGGAGCTTGAGGAGCTGATTCACAAGGCTATGCTGTTTGAACAAAAAATTAAGAGGAGGAAGGCGTCACAGTCTAGCTATAACTCCAACTCGTCCTATACTCGTCCAAACTGCTCTAAGGAGGAGAAGGGTGCCAACAACAAAGACGCTTCGACAATTCTGCCAGAAAAGACCTCAGATAAGAATGCTGCTCCTAATACAACTGACTATAAAGGGAAGTCAAAGTCTCCACACGATCACAAGATGTCAGCTGGTTCAGATGCCATGGAAAGGGTCATTATGCAAGTGAGTGCTCTAACAAGCGTGTGATGATCCTTCTTGAGAATGGTGATATGGAATCAGCTGATGAGTATCCGGATGTTGCTAGTGAAGAAGAGCAAGAACTTTTACCTGTTAAAGGAGACTTGTTGGTAGCTAAAAGAAATTAAGTGTTCAAAGCAAGACTCAAGAGCAAGAGCAGCGTGAGAACCTATTTCATACACGGTGCAATGTGAAGGGTAAGGTGTGCAGCTTGATCATTGACGGGGGTAGTTGCACAAACGTGGCAAGCAGTACTATGGGAAAGAAGCTTGAACTGAAAACTACAAAATATCCTTCCCCTTGTGAACTTCAATGGCTCAATGACAGTGGTGAGATGAGCGTCAAGGCTCAAGTTATGGTTCCTTTATCCATAGGCAAGTATGAGGATGAGATTTTGTGTGATGTCCTGCCTATGGAAGCCAGTCATATACTGTTGGGACGTCCTTGGCAATCAGATAGAAAGGTTATTCATGATGGCTTCTCAAATCAGCATACCTTTGAATATAAAGGCAAGAAGACAACACTAGTTCCAATGACTCCTCACCAGGTCTATCTTGATCAGAAGAAAGGATCATCCCAATCAAAGCGATCCAACTTCTTTGTCAAGTCCAGTAACATCAAGAAGGCCTACGGTTCTAATCAAGCTATGCTTTTGTTTATTCATTAAGAATCATTGCCTTAACTAAGCTCTCTTAGACCGGTTTTTCCGAATGAGATGTCTGACCTTTTGCAGGAGTACAATGATGTTTTATCCTGAAGAAACGCCACAAGGATTACCTCCAATCAGGGGTATCGAGCATCAAATAGACTTTGTGCCTGGGGCTTCACTAACCAACCATCCAGCTTATAGAACTAATCCTGTGGAGACCAAAGAACTTAAGAAACAAGTGGAAGAGATAATGGCTAAGGGGCATATCCGTGAGAGCATGAGTCCATGCGCAGTGCATGTTCTCCTCGTGCCTAAAAAGGATGGCAGCTGACGCGTGTGTGTCGATTGTAGAGCAATCAACAACATCACGGTGAAGCATCGACACCATATTCCTAGATTAGATGATATGCTTGATGAATTGCATGGTTCTTGTATGTTTTCCAAGATTGATCTTAAGAGTGGATATCACCAGATTAGGATGAAAGAGGGTGATGAGTGGAAAACTGCATTTAAGACTAAGCATGGGTTATATGAGTGGTTAGTTATGCCCTTTGGATTGACTAATGCTCCTAGTACGTTTATGTGTCTGATGAATCATGTGCTGAGATCATATACAGGCTTGTTTGTAGTTGTTTATTTCGATGACATACTCATATATAGCTGGAACCTTGATGAGCATTTTGGACATGTTAAGCTAGTGCTAGACACGCTTAGGAAGGAATATCTGTTTCCCAACTTAAAGAAGTGTATGTTTTGCACGGATCATGTTGCTTTCTAGGCTTTGTTGTGAGTACACATGGAATAAAGGTCGATGAAGAGAAGGTGAAAGCAATTCAAGACTGGCCGAGTCCTAAGACTGTGGGAGAAGTCCGGTGTTTTCATAGCCTTGCTGGGTTCTATAGACATTTTGTCAGAGACTTCAGTACTATAGCCGCTCCGCTGACTGAAGTTATCAAGAAGGACATTGGATTCAGATGGGGAGATGCTCAAGAAGAAGCGTTTCAATGCCTAAAAGAGAAGCTTATTATGCACATGTTTTATCTTTACCAGATTTTATGAAAACTTTTGAAATAGAGTGTGATGCTTCTGGTGTAGGTATTGGAGCCGTGTTGATGCAAGACAAGAAACCCATTGCTTTCTTTAGTGAGAAACTTGGAAGAGTAACTCTCAACTATCCTACCTACGACAAGGAGTTGTATGCTTTGGTCAGATCTCTCCAGAAATGGCAGCATTAGTTATGGCTGAAAGAATTCGTGACACAATCATGGAAAGCACCATTGAACTGGATCAACCAAGAAAGGAGCATGATGCTGAACTTGTAGCTGAGGAATGACAAGAGCCGGTTATGGAAGTGAAAGAGGAGCTTGTCGCCGTGGATGCATTACATGTACCAGCTGGAGCTATGACCAGAGCCAGGACCAGACAACTTGCTCAAGCTTTAAACCAGCTGCTCAGATCAACCAAAGACCAAACCAACTGTGAGAAGGAAGAAGTGCAACTCGTGACTTTAGTAATGATTCAAGAAGATTCAGGGGTGCCTTCCCAATGCCGAATTCAGGAGGAGAATGCTCGAACTCGGGAAGGCCTTCCCAAATCGACTTTTCAGGAAGTCAGAACAAGGACTAAGGAAGCCCTTCATAAGGACGGATCAACTTCACAAAACACAAGCAGTTTCGAAACTCAAGAGTCCAATCTCAACCGATTACTCAACTATATTTTCATTTAAGTCTTTTCTTTATTTTCAAGAAACTCAAACATCATCTTTGCTATATCTATTTCGAAAAATCATTTGAGAAACATCAACTTATTTTCTATCATCTTTTTTCGTTTACGAAAACTCCCTTTGAGAGAGATTCTCATCTGTTCTTCTTGAACAAATCTTGTTGTTTGGTGAGTCATATCCGATCAACACCCTTCTTCTATTGTCTAGGTGAGTCATATCCTAGGATAGTTGGAGTTAGGCATATCAAGGGAAATTCCGCAACCCTTGTGAGACCAATCAATCCACCTAGTTCTGTGAAGTGTTAGTAACCTTCTCAGTTCATATCCAACCTTAACACACCTTCAGGTGCAATTCCTTGGGAAGATTGTGTCAGGTGGTATCAGAGCACACTTGAAGGTTTTGGTATCGTTATCTAACTCCATCTTTCTCACCTTCCATCAAAATTTTCTTTTCTTTTCTAAATCAATTTCTTTTCTTTCTATCTTTGCTAGCTGAGCCAGTTCGTATTAAAAAAAAAAAAAAAAGAAACTCAAAAACAGAAAAGGGTTATTGAATCTAGGAGAAATCGGATTCAATCTTGGACTTAGGAGAAATCGAGTTCAAGTATTGGTCTAGCAGAAATCAGACCAGAACTAGGTTAATCAGCTAGCCTTTCCCAAAAATCTTGCAATCTATCTATCTTATTTCTTTTTTTTTACTGTGTTGATCGGATCGATTTGGTGGATTTGATCGAGATTTGTTGATCTAGAACCGTAGAAGAAATCAGAGATCATTGAGAGGAAGAAACACAAAGAGAGAAACCGATTTTGTGAGAGAGAGTTTGTTTTTGTATAATCTGTTTGTTAAGTGATTACAGGATCGATGAGTCAAAGCGAGGAAGAACAAGGGAGGGCAGGAGAAGGCTTGTCCAAAATCCAGATGAGAGCCCTAACTAGTGAATTAAAACGTTTCTTATCTGCAGGAATGGAGGATATTCACACCAGGCTTGATCGAATTCAAGTAGATCAACAATCAGGACAAGCATCTAAATCTAAGAAGAAAAACAGAACCAACACCAGAACGATCTATGAAGATGAAGAAGACTCTTCTTCTGGACGTAGCAGCGTGAGGAAGCCAACAAGGAGGCAATCAACCCGTGGGAGAAGGACTGATAATCCTTTTGCTGAAGAAGCTAGACGAAGTGATGACAACCTGGGAAGTTTGAAACTCAAAATCCCTCAGTTCCATGGAAAGAACGATCCAGATGCTTTCCTAGAATGGGAGAGAAAGGTTGAGCTCATCTTTGATTGCCACAACTATTCAGAGAGCAAGAAGGTAAGTTTGGCTGCAACTCAATTCAATGGTTATGCTATTAATTGGTGGGATCAACTTGTGACAAATAGGAGAAGAGCCGGAGAATATCCCATTGACACTTGGGAAGAAATGGCAACCTTGATGAGGAAGCGATTTGTGCCTAGCCATTATCATAGGGATCTTCATCAAAAACTGAGGCGTCTGACACAAGGAAGCAAGAGTGTTGAAGATTATTACCAAGAGATGGAGACTCTCATGCTGAAAGCTGATGTTGATGAAAACCTTGAAGCACTATGGCTCGCTTTTTGACTGGACTGAACAAAGAGGTGCAAGATCGTATGAAGCTGCAAACTTATGAAGACCTGGAGGATCTATTACATAAGGCCATCCTTGTGGAACAACAGATCAAGAGGAGAAGCTATAGCAGATCTTCTTATCCATCCGCCTCCAAGCCTAGCTTTGCTGAGAAAGGTAAGAGTTCAAACCGAACAAATACTGAGCTTAAGACTAATCCAATCTTCTTCTGTTGAAAAGAGCAAGCAGGATACAACTCAGGGATGTGCAAGAGATTTTAAGTGCTTCAAGTGCCAAGGATTGGGTCATTATGCCAACAAATGCCCAAACAACCGAGTTATGATCTTAAGAGAAAGTAGAGAGGTCGAATCAGAGGATGAGACTGAACCGATTTATGATGAATCAGAGGATGAAGATTCTATGGATTATCCAGCCAAGGGAAGTTGCTAGTGACCAGGCGATCTCTAGTGTTCAAACCAAGTTGGATGAGAAAGCTCAAAGAGAAAATCTCTTTCATACAAGATGTATCATCCAAGACAAGGTCTGCAGCTTAATCATTGATGGTGGAAGCTGTACAAATGTGGCTAGTGAAACACTTGTCAAGAAGCTTGGACTTAAATCCAGCCCACATCCGAAACCATACCAGCTAGAATGGCTTAATGAAGAAGGCGAGATGCAAGTGAGTCAGCAGGTCAAAGTTGCACTGACCATTGGGCGTTATGAAGATGAGATTGTGTGTGATATTTTGCCCATGGAAGCAGGACACATCCTCCTGGGAAGACCATGGCAATTCGACAACAAGGTGATGCATGATGGGTTCTTAAATCGCTATTCCTTTGAGCATAAAGGCAAGAAGATCACCCTGGTTCCTTTGTCACCACGTGAAGTGCAAGAAGATCAAGTCCAGCTGAAACAGAGCAGAGATAAAGCTAAGGGAAAAGAAGAGATCAAACCGGCCAAAGAAAGCAACATTCAGGAAACCCTTCCTAAAACTCAGTCAAGCCGTCCGGAATCCAGCCGTAAGGAGACCCTTCCTAAATCTCAGGTAAGTCTTCCTAACTTTTTCATTAAACCGAGTGGGGTTAAGAGAGTTTTGTTTTCTAAACAATCCATGGTGTTGCTTATCTTTATGGGAAACTTACTAACATCTTCTGACATTGCACTGGAGATTCCAAGTGATTTGAAACAACTTTTGCAGGAGTTTAGTGATGTTTTTCCTGATGAGAATCCGGATGGATTACCTCCTCTCCGAGGTATAGAGCACCAAATTGACTTTGTACCAGGATCGTCTCTACCAAACAGGCCAGCCTATAGGACAAACCCCGTGGAGACTAAGGAGATTCAAAGACAAATCAATGAGCTCATGAATAAAGGGTTCATACGTGAGAGCTTAAGTCCATGTGTGGTTCCTGTTCTCTTGGTACCTAAGAAGGATGGGAGTTGGAGAATGTGTGTTGACTTCAGAGCCATCAACAACATAACAGTTAAGTACAGACATCCTATTCCTAGACTTGATGATATGCTAGACGAGTTACATGGTTCAACTATCTTCTCTAAGATTGATTTGAAAAGTGGCTATCATCAGATTAAAATGAAAGAAGGGGATGAATGGAAAACTGCATTCAAAACTAAACTAGGATTGTATGAGTGGTTAGTTATGCCATTTGGGCTGACAAATGCACCTAGTACTTTCATGAGGTTAATGAACCATGTTTTGAGAGCTTTCATAGGCGAGTTCGTGGTTGTGTACTTTGATCATATTCTGATCTATAGCAAAAGTGTTAATGAACAATTACATCATTTGAGATCGGTTTTGAATGTGCTTAGAAAAGAACAGCTGTATGCAAACTTTAAGAAATGCACTTTTAGAACAGATAATCTGGTGTTCTTGGGTTTTGTTGTAGGTGCAGAAGGCATCCGTGTGGATGAAGAGAAGGTTAAGGCAATCCGAGAAGGTTAAGGCATCCGTGCTGGATTTTTGTTGGGGTCGAAATCCCCTCCTCGAAGATTGACGGAACGAAAAGACAAGACAAGACCAAATGAAACCTATCCCGAACATGGAACGGACGAGCTAAGGCAAACTGCCCACGATCCGTCCAGGAAGCCAACCGGCGGCTGGGACATGGCCAGCCGCCGGGTCCTCTTTCACCAACGGCCGGCGGCTATGACAAGTGCCAGCCGCCGGATCTCCCTTCGTCCGTGGCCGGCGGCTGGGATGAGGCCAGCCGCCGGATCTCCCTTCGTCCGCGGCCGGCGGCCGGGATGAAGCCAGCCGCCGGATCTCCCTTCGTCCGTGGCCGGCGGCTGGGATGAGGCCAGCCGCCGGATCTCCCTTCGTCCGTGGCCGGCGGCTGGGATGAGGCCAGCCGCCGGATCTCCCTTCGTCCGTGGCCGGCGGCTGGGATGAAGCCAGCCGCCGGATCTCCCCTCGTCCGTGGCCGGGGCTGGGATGAGGCCAGCCGCCGGATCTCCCCTCGTCCGTGGCCGGCGGCTGGCACTTGTCCCAGCCGCCGGGTCTTCATCACATGTCCACGATCATTTCTCAAGTCGAGACTCCTCATCCGAACATCGTCCAGTCGACCGACCGTCAAACGTAACTCAATGCCCGGACCGACCCGGAGATCATCCGTTTGCATGTTCTGACTCCAAAGACGTCCATAAACGTTCCCCGAAAGACCGTGACGAACGTCCAGCCAGCCGTGGACCAGTCGCCGAGCATACAAGCCAAAGGAACCGGCGGCTGGCCATCAATACTGAAACCGGCGGCTGGAAGTTCAAATAAAAAACGGGCGGTTCAAATCTCGGAAGTCATAAAACGCTCGGAACACTGTTCACGCGGGAAAAACCGTTGAAAAAAAATCACCGAGACAAAGTAAACCGAAAAATCGAACTAAGCTTAAACCGAAATTCGGATTACTATCACGGTTCACTATTCACGGTTCACTATTCACGGTTACTATTCACGGTTCACTATTCATCGGGGGCCATTTGGGTCAGGATGCGCAGACGGATCACGGAAGACTCTCGGGCCGGAAATCGGGCCCAAAAAGCTTAGGTCGGCGGCTGGAAGCGAAGGACAAGGTCCCACATCGGAAATCTGAAGTCTTAGCCTCCTAGGATTGTCAGTATATATGTACGTTCATGTAAGGTTAAATCCATCCCAGATCCGAGTATTAGGAGTTTTAGCAATTTAAGACTATTCAGCTTTTGCTAATTTCCCTTGTACTTTCGGAAAATATCAATAAAATCTCCCTTTTCATCTTTTTTGCATTTTCGGTCCTTTAGTTCTTTTTAAATAGAATTTTCGAGCCCCCATTAAATATAAGTTTTGACAGTGTGAGTTTCGGCTCTCACAGTTTGGCACCGTCTGTGGGGACGAGAAATATTCTTAACCCTAAGAACGAAAAGGATACCGAACGAAGACAATGACCAGAAGAACTGACGACATCACCAACCAACCAACCGGAGCAGCAACCGGAGTGGGACTTCCCGCCATTAGCACGTTGGCGGCCGGAACCGGAACAACCGCCGCCGGGACATCCACCGACGGAGCAGTCGGAAATCCCGGGACTTCGCCCAGGGCCCTCGCCAGATACGGAATGCCACTCGAAGATCCAGTCATCACGGAAACGGCCAACACCGCCCCGGAGAACGCAGCAATCACCGAACTGCGGAACATGGTAGCCGAAATCGCGGAGCGGCAGAACAGGCAAGAAAGAGCGGCCGCACGAGAAAGAGCGGCTTCCCAAGAACCAGCACACGTCCCCCGGACGTTAGGAGTAAGACGCCTTGTCTTCACCCCGCGAGCAGACCCCACGGGCCGTCAGAATCCAGACGAACAAACCCCCGTCGGAACAAGGAAAGAGCTATCAGCACCACCCCCGCTGTACCGGAAGAGCACCACTGGGCGAACAGCCGAACGGCCAACTTCCACGGTGACCAACGGCGAGAACTCGAGAGACGTCACGAACAGAGCCGAAAACGAAACTGACGACGAGGCTGGAGATCTGAACGCGGACGAAGAAGAGCTCCGCTGGATCGAAGAGCAGGAAAAGGAGGAACGAGAGGCCAGAGCTAATCAATCCGCTAGCCGAAGGGACGAGCTGGATGAGCTCCGTGCCCGCCTAGAACTCACGACAAGTCAGATGAAGGAGGTAAGGTCGCAGGTCCATAAAGCAACAAGCGCGGCCCCGGAAATCGACCGCGTCCTAGAGGAAACGCAAAAGATCCCGTTCACTTCGAGGATCACTAGCGTCAGACTCTCTGACCCCGGAAAAATCCGAATTCCCTTCTACGACGGGACGACTGATCCGAAGGCCCACATGACAGCCTTCCGCATCGCTATGGGACGTGCTAGGTTCAAACCCGAAGAGAGGGACGCAGGATTCTGCCTCCTCTTCGTGGAGCATCTGAAAGGATCAGCCCTGTCGTGGTTCTCGAGGCTAGAGAGAGATTCAATTGATGGTTTCGAGCAGTTGTCGACGCCTTCTTGAAACATTACTCGTTGTTCATAAGACAGTCGACATCCGACGCGGACCTTTACTCGCTGTCACAGGAACCCGAAGAAAGCCTCCGAGATTTCAACGAAAGGTTTAAGGTGATAGTCTCGAAAATTGACGGACTAAGCAACAGTGCCGCGATCAACGCCCTGAAGAAGTCCTTGCTGAAGACTTCGAACTTCCGAAAGGAGATTACCGTAAACCACCAGTATCCATCCAAGATGCTCTCCACCGTGCTTCCAACTTTGTCATCTACGAGGAAGACATGAGGGTCCCAGCTGGAAAGCACCAATCCTCAAAATTGGTCGCCAAAGGCACGGTGCAACCTTCTAACTTTCCAAACGAGAGAAGAAGTAGGCGAACCAGCCGAGATGAAGAACCCAACCCGGGCGGAGCGCATAACTACCAGATAAACACGGAGAGACCGAATAATGAGCGCAACAAGGGACCATGGAATACATGGACTCGACCAGGATTCGACGAAAACGCCTTCTGTACCTTCCACAAGACGAAAGGCCACTCGACCGAAAACTGCAGAACCGTCGGAAGGAGGCTCGCGGCAAAGCTGTTAGCCGGGGAGCTCGGAAACGGAGTGACCCTCGAGAGTCTCGGAGCTATCGAAGAAGATGCTGGCGCCCGGGACGGACGACCCAACCAGGAACGTCCCGAAAGGCCCGACGAGGATACCCCCAAACGAGGGAGGAGACCAAACGGAGACGACTCCGCCGCCAACCGCAGAAGGATCCACATGATCATCGGAGGATCTCAGTACTGCCGGGACACAGTGGCCTCGATAAAAGCGTTCCTGAGAAGAGGAGACAAGGAGTCAAAACCGCGGGAACCGATCACCGAAAACGACGATCGGATCGCTTTTTACGAAAAAGACGCCGAAGGCCTTGACCAACCTCACGATGACCCATTGGTGGTAGAGTTGGATATCAACGACCATGACGTCTCACGAGTCTTGATCGACACCGGAAGTTCGGTGGACGTCATTTTTCGAGAGACGCTTCAAAGGATGAAGGTGGATCCGTCAAAGATAACTCCAGTCCGAGATCACTGACCGGATTCTCTGGCGAAGTCACAATGACGGATGGAACAATCCAGCTCCCGGTTCGTGCCGGCGGAATCACGAAAATCGTTAACTTCGCGGTGGCAAACCACCCCGCAATTTATAACGTGATAATGGGGACTCCCTGGATCAATTCAATGCGAGCTATCCCATCAACTTACCATCTCTGCCTGAAGTTCCCGACACCAAACGGAATCAAGACCATTTGGGGAAATCAGAAGGAGGCTCGGATCTGTTTTCTGGCAGAGCACAAGCTGCGGAATCCGACCATCCCGCAGAGAGGGAACCCGAAGAGGAAGAGTGAAGACAAAGTCCCCGAACTGGGAAAGAAAGTAAGCAGAACCGAACAGTTCGAGAAAACGGAGGCTCCGCCCACTGAAACAAACCAAGAAGAGACGAAAACTGCCTCAGAAACCGTCGAAGCTACAACCGACGTTCCATAACTAAGACTTAACCGTCTTCCTACCAAAAAAAAAAAAAAAAAAAAAAAAACGGAACTACGGGTGACTTGATCCCTTTCACGAAGGGTACGTAGGCAGCTCGCTTAAAAAACGAGTTCAGTTGCCCCTCTCTTTAAAAAAGGGGGGGAGTGGGTCCGTATATACATACTCCCAAATTTTCGCAAAAATTTCAAGGAGATGGACATTGGGACTTAGCATCTCATAACACATCCAAAGCTTGAAAAAGTTTCCCGAAAACACCATTCTGACAAACATCGAGACTTAGCATCTCGAAACTTGATCCAGAAACCAAATGGATCCAGAAAAACCGAGGAAAATGAACATTGAGACTCAGTATCTCATAAAACATCTTCAACTTACAAATCAGATGAACATCGAGGCTTAGCATCTCGTAACTCATCCAAGACCACCAATCAAGATACTTCTCCCGAATACTTAAGTCATCACCAACAAATCCGTCTGTTGCTGGCCACAACAAGACTATCTTTTTAAAAACCATGGTTCTTTCAACATCCCGCAGAGGATAAAACTAGCGCGCTATACAAATTTCCGGATTAACATCCGAAGGGCGTAACCTGTATCCCGCGATCCTGCAGGAAGCGCTCGAGACGATGTTCTGATTAGTTTACTTTCACCAACACTTTGCATAGTACAGGACACAAAGTAAACTCTTTAAACCCAGTAAAGCGCCTGACACGGGAACACTGGTCAAAGACATCTCGAGAACGCAGTATCAAACCGGCTCTGATGCGAGATCTTAAAAGCGTTCAGTCGAAAGAGGGATTCGAACAAGCTCGGTCCCCTACGACAACAAAAGACTGCATTAAACCCAGGAACATTCGCAAAATACAAACTGGTCTAAAAGTTCGAGTGTCCGGAACAACACTCCAACGCAATATCAAAACGGGCCAGCCGCCCGTCCTCCGTAGAGAGACGGGCCAGCCGCCCTTTACCCCCAAAACGGGCCAGCCGCCCGTCCTCATAGAGAGACGGCCAGCCGCCCTTTACTCCCAAAAACGGTCAGCCGCCCGTAGAGAGACGGGCCAGCCGCCCTTCATTCTATAAAATGGGCCAGCCGCCCTCTTGGAAGAGAGACATACCGCCGCCCATCTTCTCCTTTATCAAGGCTATAAAAGCAAAGCAAGCAAGCAAAGAAGCCCATAACATCTAAGGCAAAAGCTGATAGATAAAATCTCCATGAAAGGAGATATGAGTTCGGTTAACAAAGCAAATACAATAAAAAGGGTCAAAAGACCCGAATACAACTAAGGCAGAAAAAGAAAACACAAGGCCAAAGCCTAGTCATATTCGACGAGAGGGGTAGGAGCTCCATAGTCCAAAGCTCGGCGTCCGGAGACTGGTACGGAGAAACGGGAGAGTATACCAAGTGGCTCTCGAGAACGGCAGCAGCCCGATCATAGGAACCGGTCCAACCTCCTCCTTTGAGCCGCTCCAATTCCGCCTCCAGCTCTCCCTCTTCCCCCTCAACCTTCGACTTCCCGGACTTAATGTCCGGACTAGGTCGAGGTTAGAGCTGACCTCAGACAAGGCAGTCTCGCCATATTTCGCCTGACGCATTGGCACGAGAGCAGCCTTGGCTCCCTCGATGCGAAGACGGTACTTCTCCACCAAGTCCCAGCGACATTTCTTAAGAGCCAGCTCCAATTTCCGCTCAGCTTCCGCGAGCACTTTCTTAATCTCCTTCTGAGATCGCCTCTCCACGTTCCGAAGCTTCACTTCCAAGGCCTTGATCTTCTTGTCCTTCTTCCGGGACTCTCTCTCCGAAGCTTCCAAGGCAACCTGGGTTGCATGAGCTCGGGTGGCGATCTGAATCAAAGAAAAGCAAATATCAGCAAAGACCAAACTGCGTCCAAACGAATCTAAAGGAAAAAAGAATTACCGTCATAAGACTGGAGGACAGATCTCCGTAAGCCGCTGAACGATCGAACGGCGCAGCTGGGGCCGGAGCCAGCGCTCCAAAGTAGTCCACAACCTTAACGGACTCAGCTGGATCGCCTCCCGCCGCCTTGCGGGCATCGAAGAGAAGACCATGATCGGACGCCTCGGCCGTCCGAGCCACTTTCCCCTTCCTCAGACGGCCAGGGCTGTTGGAAGCTCCCTTCCCCTTATCCACAGCGACGGCACAAGCTGAACTCTGAGGAGCAGCAATCTGTTCCTCGGGCGCGCCATGGAAATCAGGTCCGGGCGGAAGAAGAAGAAAGAACAAAGCCGGACGCCGGGTCAAACCGACTGCCTCTCCGGACGGTCCAGCCTCGCCGTACTTCTGCTTGCGATAGTTCCAAACACCCTCCATTCCGGGGTACGTCGCCAGCGGGTCGATGAAGTCGGGACCTTTGAGAGGGGCACGTCCTTCTAAAATATCTCTTGCGTCAAGAAAGCGGCGCCAAAGGTCAGGACACTCCCAATCGATTTTCTTCTTATCAACTTCTGTAACGATATCCTCAAACCCGGAAATCCTGGGAACAAAGGGATCACGACCTAGAGAGAGAAAAGAAGAAAAGCTGTGAGAAATGAAGTTATGAAGAATGAAACAAATGAGCAAGGACTACTTATAGGAAAAAATTCACAAAAAGACAAAACGCTTACGTGGCAAACTCCACTCGGTCCTAACCGAGCCGCCGAAGTCAGAACCGACCGTGAGCGGGCTGCGTTTCACGTAGAAAAACTCGAGCCGCGAAGCTTTGCAATGCTGTCGAAGCCCGGAGTAGAAACGCTTCACGTTCCTCCGAACGTTGATTGAGCAGAAGAAATCCGAATTGGAAACCTTCCTCATCGAAAAGAAATTCCGAATCAGATCACCCTCCAACTTGATCCCACATTCGGCACAACGGACCACAAGTCCCATCAAAATCCTCATGGCGCCAGGGGTAAGTTGAGAGATCGCAACCCCATATAAATCGAGAAAATCAAAAATGGCTCCCGGGATCGGGAACCAGAGGAAGGCTTCGTAGAACATCGACTCGTACATGGCAAAATAGCCATCTGGCGCCTTGTTCATCCTATCCCCATCCTTCGGGAGACGGAACTTAATCTTGTCCGGAATCGGAAATCGTATCTAAGCTCGGCTAGCGAATCCCGATCGCTCAAAGTAGGACCATGCCTGAATGTCTCGGCTATCGATCTATAACTCGTAGACGGTCCAGGCTTCTTAAACCGCCAAGCAAAAATGTCTTCACCCCAATAGGCTTTAGCCTCTCCGGGAGAACGACACTCGGACTTCACGTCCGGATGCACGAAGATAGGCACCTCCCGGTGATCCGATCTAACTTCTTCCCGGGATGTGGCCGAGTCGTCACCGCTCTCTGGCCAAACACGACGACGTTCGGAAGGGACCAAGGATCGGGATGGCCATGCACGCCACCCGCCGTTGTCCTCAACCTGTTGGGGGGAGTCCAGACGCCACGTGCTATGCTCGTCCTCGGCGAGACGCCGTCAGCTTCAACTCGAGAAGAGCCGGACGCCCTCTCTAAGACACCTCCGGAGCTGAGCGCCCATCTTGAAACGGCTACTACGCCAGCCGCCCTCTTGGGAGCATTCTTAGAGCCAAACGCCCTCTCCGAACCAGACGCCCTACTCGTCGACCTCCCGGCCGCCGGCTCGGGTCTGGTCTCATTCCCAGCCGCCATCTCGGGAATGCCTTCATTCCCAGCCGCCGTCTCGGGTAGACCATCATTCCCAGCCGCCGTTCCGGACTCCCATTGAGGAACATTAGCAAAACCAAGCGTTCCTTGAGCATTGCTAGGACCGGCCTCCCACTGCGGGACACCTTCGGGACCGTACGCTGCTTGCGGAATGGCATCTTCTCCAGCCGCCAGCAGATCTTCTACAAGTACTGCATCATCCTCCGCGGACATAAAATCGAAGTCAAACTGATTATTCATTATGGCATCAAGGTTAAGTTCGAAAGAAGAACCTCCTTCACCAGCCATTGCTAAAGAAAAAAAAAAATTATCGAAGGAGAGACTTAGAAAATTTTTGAGAAGAGAAGAGAAGTGTGAAAAAATGAAATGAAGCCACTCCTTTGATATAGCAAGCATGGCACGAAATCCCATGGAGAACTATACTCTGACAAGACACTAAAGCGAAGCGGACGAAGCGGATGAACGGAAAACTCATAGCCTTCCCGTTTCAGTCAATCCCGATAAAACTCTCAGCTCGGAGCTCCTTGCTCCAAACCACGGAAGCAAAGAGCTGGGGGGCTAACTGTTGGGGTCGAAATCCCCTCCTCGAAGATTGACGGAACGAAAAGACAAGACAAGACCAAATGAAACCTATCCCGAACATGGAACGGACGAGCTAAGGCAAACTGCCCACGATCCGTCCAGGAAGCCAACCGGCGGCTGGGACATGGCCAGCCGCCGGGTCCTCTTTCACCAACGGCGGCGGCTGGGACAAGTGCCAGCCGCCGGATCTCCCTTCGTCCGTGGCCGGCGGCTGGGATGAGGCCAGCCGCCGGATCTCCCTTCGTCCGCGGCCGGCGGCCGGGATGAAGCCAGCCGCCGGATCTCCCTTCGTCCGTGGCCGGCGGCTGGGATGAGGCCAGCCGCGGATCTCCCTTCGTCCGTGGCCGGCGGCTGGGATGAGGCCAGCCGCCGGATCTCCCTTCGTCCGTGGCCGGCGGCTGGGATGAAGCCAGCCGCCGGATCTCCCCTCGTCCGTGGCCGGCGGCTGGGATGAGGCCAGCCGCCGGATCTCCCCTCGTCCGTGGCCGGCGGCTGGCACTTGTCCCAGCCGCGGGTCTTCATCATGTCCACGAGCATTTCTCAAGTCGAGACTCCTCAACCGAACATCGTCCAGTCGACCGACCGTCAAACGTAACTCAATGCCCGGACCGACCCGGAGATCATCCGTTTGCATGTTCTGACTCCATAGACGTCCATAAACGTTCCCCGAAAGACCGTGACGAACGTCCAGCCAGCCGTGGACCAGTCGCCGAGCATACAAGCCAAAGGAACCGGCGGCTGGCCATCAATACTGAAACCGGCGGCTGGAAGTTCAAATAAAAAACGGGCGGTTCAAATCTCGGAAGTCATAAAACGCTCGGAACACTGTTCACGCTGGAAAAACCGTTGAAAACAAATCCCGAGACAAAGTAAACCGAAAAATCGAACTAAGCTTAAACCGAAATTCGGATTACTATTCACGGACACTATTCATCGGCGGGCCGATTTGGGGTCAGGATGCGCAGACGGATCACGGAAGATCTCGGGCCGGAAATCGGGCCCAGAAAGCTTAGGTCGGCGGCTGAAAGCGAAGGACAAGGTCCCACATCGCAAATCTGAAGTCTTAGCCTCCTAGGATAGTCAGTATATATATGTACGTTCATGTAAGGTTTAAATCCATCCCAGATCCGAGTATTAGGAGTTTTAGCAATTTAAGACTATTCAGCTTTTGCTAATTTCCTTGTACTTTCGGAAAATATCAATAAAATCTCCCTTTTCATCTTTTTGGCATTTTCGGTCCTTTAGTTCTTTTTAAATAGAATTTTCGAGCCCCCATTAAATATAAGTTTTGACAGTGTGAGTTTCGGCTCTCACAATTTTATAGGAGATTTGTGAAAGACTTCAGTACTATAGCTACTCCCCTCACTGAATTATCAAAGAAAACCGTGGGATTCAGTGGAGCAAGCTCAAGAAGACTCATTCCAACGCTGAAAGGTGTGGGAATTGGTGCTGTTTTGATCAGGATGGAAGCCTATTGCTTACTTTAGTGAAAAGCTTGGTGGAGCAACATGAAACTATCCGACTTATGACTAGGAGCTGTATGCCTTGGTGAGAGCTTTTCAACATGGCACACTACTTGTGGCCAAAGGAATTTGTAGTTCACATGATCATGAAACTCTCAAGCACTTAAAGGACAACAAAAACTCAACAAGGGCACGCCAGATGGGTAGAATTCCTTGAAACTTTTCCTTATGTCATTAAGTACAAGAAAGGTAAGGAAAACATTGTTGCTGATGCTTTATCTAGAAGGTATGCTTTGATCACAACTCTAGATGCTAAGGTGCTTGGTTTTGAACAAATCAAAGAGCTGTATGAATCTGATCCAGATTTTAAAGAACCGTACCTAGCTAGTTCTAAGTTTGCATTTGGCAAGTACTTTAGACATGAAGGATTCCTCTTCTATGCAAACCGCATATGTGTTCCTAATTGTTCTTTGAGGAATTTACTTGTTAGGGAAGCTCATGGAGGTGGTCTTATGGGGCATTTTGGAGTTGACAAAACACTTAAGATCATGCAGGATCACTTCTACTCTGGCCCAATCTAAAGAAGGATGTTGAGAAGGTGTGTGCTCGGTGTGAAATTTGCAAGCGATCCAAAGCCAAAGCACAGCCGACAGGTATGTACAATCCTTTGCCTATTCCTACTCATCCTTGGACTGATATCTCTATGGACTTTGTGCTTGGATTGCCTATGACTAGATCAGGAAAAGATTCAATCTTTGTGATTGTAGATAGGTTTTCTAAGATGGCACACTTTGTTCCTTGCCATAAAACTGATGATGCAGTTCACATAGCTGATTTATTCTTTAGGGATGTAATCCGCTTGCATGGCATGCCTATGACCATTGTTTCTGATAGAGATACCAAGTTCTTGAGTCATTTTTGGAAGACTTTGTGGGCTAGGAACAAAATTGTTGTTTTCAACTACTTGTCATCCTCAAACTGATGGTCAAACTGAAAGTGTGAATAAAACTTTGTCTGCTATGTTGCGAGCCATTGTTAAAAAGAATCTTAGAACTTGGGAGGAGAGTTTACCACATGTTGAGTTTGCTTACAACCATTCGGTTCATTCAGCAACTAAATATTCTCTCTTTCAAATCGTTTATGGCTTTAATCCCTTATCTCCTATGGATCTAATCTCTTTACCTCTGAGTGAAAGGACAAGTTTGGATGGGGAAAGAAAGCTAAGATTGTTAAACAGATTCATGAGAAGGCCAGGCAGAACATTGAGGAGAGGACAAAGCACTATGCTAAGAATGCCGACAAGAACAAGCGCAAAACTGTCTTTGAAGAAGGAGATTTGGTATGGATTTATCTGAGGAAAGATCGGTTCCCTAATGAAAGAAAGTCTAAGCTAATGCCAAGAGTGGATGGACCATTCAAGATCGTGGGGAAGATCAATGATAATGCTTACCAAGTGATCTACAAGATAAGTACAATGTGAGTTCAAGTTTTAACATTTCTGATTTAATTCCTTTTCGTGCAGATGAATTGGATTGAGGGCAAATCCTTTTCAAGAGGGAGGGGATGACACAATCATGGAAATCACCATTGAACTGGATCAACCAAGAAAGGTGCGTGATGCTGAACTTGTAGCTGAGGAATGGCAAGAGCCGTTATGGAAGTGAAAGAGGAGCTTGTCGCCGTGGATGCATTACATGTACCAGCTGGAGCTATGACCAGAGCCAGGACCAGACAGCTTGCTAAAGCTTTAAACTAGCTGCTCAGATCAACCAAAACCAACACTGTGAGAAGGAAGAAGTGCAACTCGTGACTTTAGTAAGGTTCAAGAAGATTCAGGAGTCCCTTCCCAAATGCCGAATTCAGGAGGAGAATTCTCGAACTCAGGAAGGCCTTCCCAATCGACTTTTCAGGAAGTCAGAACAAGGACTAGGAAGCCCTCCTAAGGACGGATCAACTTCACAAAACACAAGCAGTTTCGAAACTCAGAGTCCAATCTCAACCGATTACTCACTATCTTTTTCATTTAAGTCTTTTCTTTATTTTCAAGAAACCAAAATCATCTTTGCTATATCTATTTCGAAAACTCATTTGAGAACATCAAGTTATTTTCTATCATCTTTTTTCGTTTATGAAAACTTGATGCTGCGTATTTCCGGGTGTGAAAACAACAAACAAATGTTATTTTATCGGTCCACGAGGAAAGCAAGAATAGGCACACCAAGAGTACAAGATTCTAATCGAGCTAAAAGATTCAATTGTTTTTGTTTTTGGTTTCAAAGTTTAGTAAATGTCACAAAGCAGAATTCTAAAAATTAAGAACAGTAAATAAACAAGATTCAGTAACAAGCTATTGCAAAATAAGACAATGATAAAGATTGAAAACAAGAGCAATAAAGATATAAGACTTTTAATGACAAGATGGATCCTTGGTGAGACAATTTGACAAGGGTGAATTTCAGATTGATAAGTTATGATTTAACAAGAGATCTATGTTCTATCTTATGACATGAGTTACATAATTTAGATTAGTTCACTTTTGGTGATACTAACCTTTTACATGCAGTTTTGGCTAGCTATAGATTTCTCAAATGCAACCAAACCTTTATGTAAACAATGAACACAAACCCAATAAATATCATCATCCTTATTTTAGACTCAAGTTTCCAATGGTTTAAGATAAGGAGCATGCAAGAAATAGTCAGGTTGAAACAGAATACCTTTTGGGTGCTTGAACAACCTAAGATCTTAAGATTCTCTTCTTGAAGTTCAATCTAAGCATTAAGAACAATACATGCATGAACATAAACATAGACTATCTATCAAAACTTTACTTAATCAATCCTCCAAACACCCATGTCTGCCTAACCAAGAATCCAAAATAAAACTACTCAATCATATTGAAACTAACAAGAAGAGAGGTTATAGAAATCATAATAAAAACTTGAATAGATAATAAAAGCTGAATATAAACTTATAAGAACTTAATTAAAGCATAAGTATAAATATAAGAACTGAAAGTAAAACTTAATTAAAGCGTAAATGTAAGAACTGAAAGTAAGAACTGAAAGTAAGAACTGAAAGTAAAGCATATATATAAAAGATAAGAACTGAAAGTAAAACTTGATTAAAGCATAAATGATTAAAGCTTAAAAGAAACTAAATAAAACTTAACAAAAGCATAAACATAAAACTTAAAACTGAAGATAGAGCAATGTTTATAAGCTAGAGAAGAGGAGAGAAGAAGAAGGTGTGAGTTTTAACATCAAGAGTGAGTTGTATTTATAGGCCAAGGTGAGGGAAGTAGGTGAGACGGGGAACGGTCGTTCTAGGTGGAGAACGATCGTTCCCCTTGGTCGATCCGTAGTAGGTGAGATGTGGTGTCGGGGAACGATCGTTCCTCAGGATAGAACGGTCGTTCCGTGTGTTTTTGTCGGCGTGGTTGGTGAAGAGGGGAACGATCGTTCCCATGGGGGAACGATCGTTCTGAATGGTCGTTCCTCTCCTAGAACGGTCGTTCTCTTGCTTGGACAGAACGATCGTTCTTCACCTAGAACGGTCGTTCTCTTGCTTGGACAGAACGATCGTTCTTCACCTAGAACGGTCGTTCTGTTGTGTTTGGTCTTTTTCTCGGTTTTTCACGTCAACTCGACTCGAACATGTCCGTAAACGCCAAACTCCTTCGGAACTCCGTAAAATCTGTAAAAGACTCAAAACAAAAGAAAAGACTCGAAAAGCCAACAAAAGATGCAAATAAAAGCTCAAACCAAATACTAAAAACGAATCAAAATACGTTAAAAACACATAATATCAACTCTCCCCAACTAAAACCTTTGCTTGTCCCCAAGCAAAAACAGATTTTTTACAAAGAGGAGAGGTTTGAAAAATGTGTGAAACTCGTAAAACTTATAGGACCATACTCTAAATTAATTGCCCGTAAACCGCATTCGCAAAGTTCAGATCAAACCGTACTTCATTGTACTTCTCCATAACCGTAGTAAATAAGTGAAATCTCATGATCATGCAGAACTCAATATTTAACATTTATTATCAAATGCGTGTACTCTCACAAAGGGAATATCTAACAAGTTATGGTCTAGGTATCAAGGTTGGTATTTGGTGGCTCAAGTGTTTTGGTTTCTTTTAGCAGTACAAACGGATGCAAATCATTATGCAAAATCACCGTGAGACACGAACCAATTTGGAGGTACACAACTCTCCTTAACTCTAATCCTTCTACCCTTTATTTAACCAAGTCACAAACAAGAACATGATTTCTTTTAACGTTTTATGAAATCTAAAGATATTACCTTGACTTTCCCGGTTCCTTCTGTTTTCTTTCTTTCTTTTTTTTTTTTTTTTTATTTTTTTTATTTTTTTTTTTTTTTTTTTTTTTATAAATCGAAGAATGGAACCGGTTAGTTTTTTAAAATCTGCATCAAAAGAATTTCAACGATGTAAGCTTATTTCTTGAATGTAAACTTCTACCCATTTAAAGTTCATCCTCTTTTGAAACGAAAATTTTCGATGAATATATATTCAAAAAGAGATTACTTTTCTAGACACATCCCATGAGTTTAATCAGAAAGAGACCACCTATCTAGACACAGTCCTAAAGAAAAGTTGTGTCGGTCCGTATACTCCATAGTTTTTGCACATGAATGCAATGACAGTAAACGAAAATAAGTGGGTTTCAACATGGAAATGGTAAGGGTGTGGTACTAGACTAAGGATAAGTCTAGCCATTTGGAATTAGCAAAGATTGGTAAAAATGGTGCAAAGAAAATTCCAAATGTAAAATCCAATACATGATTATCAACCCCCTAAGTGAGATAAATTAAGTCCATATTAAGTTCCGATAATTCGATTAAGTTCAGATGATTTGAGAAAATTCACTAAATGATCAAGTTATGGATTTTTCTGCGTTTCCAAACTATCCTCAAACAATGCTAAGCAGTCCTAAGGCAATGACATCGAACATGTTGCAATTCCAGAAAGTTTAACAATTTCACACAATATTTTTGACTCGTAAAATATTTTTTTTTTTTTTTTTTTTTGAAAATATAAACACACTTAAATAAAACCAAAATAAAACATAGGAAATAAAAATCCATAAAATACACCGTTAGTAGACAAATGAATTCCTCCCCCAGACTTGTTTGTAACCGTCCCGGTTACAACAAAGCCGAAAGAGAAACCCGCAAACTGATAAATGAAAGTGTCGTAAAATAAAAATGGATATAACAAGGGTGATAGAAATAACCACAAGCTCAGTGGTCGCTGGTGGAGCTATCGGTGCTGCTCTCGAGCCTTCATCCGCTCCCAGCAGAGCGGTTTCTCGGACACTTAATAAAAACCTGCAAAAACAATCTCAAACAAAACAAGAAACGTAAATAAAACAAGAACGAAAACAAATTCACGATATGTACATGTTACCTGGTGGGTTGCCTCCCACGAAAGCGCTTGTTTTACGTCGCTAAGCTTGACGAGGTGAGTTGATTATGCTTGAGGAGGTTCGGTCAAGGTTGTTTCTTCCCCGTCTCCGAGTTGTGTGTCGGCAAAATATGGTTTCAACCGTTGACCATTGACCACGAACTCTTCTCCTTTGGTGTTGAACAAGACGACAGCTCCATATGGTCGCACTTCCTTTATGGTGAAGGGCCCAAACCATCTCGATCGCAACTTCCCGGGAAACAGCTTCAGCCGAGAGTTGAAGAGTAGGACCTGGTCGTTTGGGGCGAAGTTACGAGCCAGGATGCGCTTGTCGTGGTATGCTTTGGTTCGTTCCTTGTAGATTTTGGAGTTCTCATAGGCGAGATGCCTAATCTCCTGAAGTTCATGTAGCTGCATCATGCGTCGTTCTGAAGCCGGCTTAATGTCATAGTTGAGCAGCTTGACAGCCCATGCGGCTTTGAATTCGAGCTCAACGGGGAGGTGACAGGCTTTGCCGTAAACAAGGTGGAAAGGAGTGGTCCCGAGAGGCGTTTTGTAGGCGGTCCTGTAAGCCCATAGAGCGTCGTCTAGCTTGGAAGCCCAGTCCTTCCGAGTTATGCTCACAGTCTTCTGAAGTATGCTCTTGATTTCTCGGTTAGATATCTCAACTTGCCCACTCGTTTGCGGATGGTAAGGCGTTGCGACCTTGTGTTTTACACCATTCTTGCGCAATAGATTCTCGAAAATCTTGTTGATGAAGTGAGAGCCTCCATCGCTGATGACAATGCGCGGAACACCAAACCTCGGGAAAATGATAGATTTGAACATCTTGATCACCACCTTTGCATCGTTCGTCGGACTCGCCAATGCCTCAACCCATTTAGACACATAGTCAACAGCCACGAGTATGTACTCATTCCCGAAAGAAGATGGGAATGGTCCCATAAAATCAATCCCCCATACATCAAAGACCTCCACTTCGAGAATGAAGTTCTGTGGCATCTCATTGCGTTTGCTGATGTTCCCCTGTCGCTGGCATGAATCGCATCTAGAGATATAGTGCTGAGCGTCTTTAAACATTGTTGGCCACCAATACCCAGCTTGCAGAACCTTGGAGACTGTCTTGAAAGTAGCGAAGTGTCCGGCATATGAAGAGCTATGACAGTGAAACAGAATCTCCGGTATCTCCTCCTCAGCCACGCAGCGTCTGAATATTCCATCTGGGCAATGTTTGTACAGGTACGGCTCATCCCAGAAGTAATGGCGAATATCCTTAGGAATTTCTTCCTTTTGTTGCCCATAAAACCGTGCGGTTCTAGATCCGCAGCTAGGTAATTTGCAATCTCACCAAACCAAGGAATCTGAGGATGTTGGCTGCTTTCGGTTTGGTTGCAGAATTCGGACTGAGCAGGTGCTCGCTGGGTGGGAGCACGTGCTTTCTTGATTTGGAGTGCTCCGATCGAGTAAACCTGTTCCTCCGGGAGGTTGTCATTGAGTGGGAGTTCTTCATCAATCCGCATCCTAGATAAATGGTCGGCAGCTCCATTATCTATCCCCTTCTTGTCTTTGATCTCCAGGTCGAATTCTTGAAGTAGAAGAATCCACCTAAGTAGCCGTGGCTTGGCGTCTTTCTTGGTCAGCAGATACTTGAGTGCTGCATGATCGGTATGAACTATAACCTTTGATCCAACGAGATAGGACCGAAACTTCTCAAAGGCGAAAACGACGGCCAGAAGCCTTTTCTGTCGTAGCATACTTGCACTGAGCATCATCCAATGTGCGACTGGCGTAGTAGATAACGTGGAGCTTCTTGTCTTTCCTCTGGCCGAGAACTGCTCCAACAGCATAGTCGCTAGCATCTGTCATGACCTCGAAAGGTAGGCTCCAATCTGGTGGCTGCACAATGGGTGCGCTGACCAATGCTCCTTTGATCGTATGAAAAGCCTCAAGACAGTTGCTATCAAATTCGAACTTCTCCTCTTTGCACAACAGCCTCGTGAGGGGTCTAGCTATCTTTGAAAAATCCTTGATGAATCTGCGATAGAAGCCTGCATGCCCCAGAAAACTGCGGATCCCTTTGACAGAAGTAGGTGGTTGTAGGCTCATCATAACCTCGATCTTAGCTTTGTCCACTTCGATGCCATCTTCTGATATGCGATGCCCAAGTACAATCCCATTCCGGACCATGAAGTGACACTTCTCCCAATTTAGAACTAGGTGTTTCTCCTCACATCGTTGAAGCACTCTGCATAGATTAGATAAACAGTGAGAGAAAGAGTCTCCATACACCGAGAAGTCATCCATGAACACCTCCATTATGTCTTCGATCAAGTCAGAGAAAATGGACATCACGCATCGCTGGAAAGTTGCCGGAGCATTGCACAATCCGAATGGCATGCGTCGGTAAGCGAATGTGCCATAAGGACATGTGAATGTTGTCATCTCCTGGTCGTCCGGATGGATGGGGATCTGGAAGAAACCTGAATAACCATCTAAAAAACAGTAGTATGGATGGTTTGCAAGTCTTTCAAGCATTTGATCAATAAAGGGCAAAGGGAAGTGATCCTTGCGAGTTGCAGCATTTAGTTTGCGATAATCTATGCACATTCTATGGCCGGTTATGGTCCTAGTCATCCTATCATTTTTTATCACAGTGATTCCACCTTTCTTAGGAACTACATGAACTGGACTAACCCAAGTACTATCAGAAATAGCATAAATTACACCGGCTTCTAAAAGTTTCATTATCTCTTTTTTAACAACATCTTTCAGATTCGGATTCAACCTCCTTTGATGTTCTATAGAACTCCTCGATTCATTTTCTAGATGTATCCTATGCATGCAAAGATCAGGGGAGATGCCAGTAATCATCAAGTGAATACCCTATAGCCTTTCTATACTTCCTAAGCTCGCATAAAAGTAAAGCTACTTCCACATTATTCAAATCAGCATTCACAATTACCGGGTAAGTAGAGTTTGTTCCAAGGAATGCGTACCTGAGCCCGGCTGGAAGAGTTTTGAGCTCCAGTTTGGGTGCTTTCAATTCGCTCCAAGGGCTGTCTATCGGGTCAAGTGGCGGAGCAGGTGCTCGCGGGATTGGAGCGGGTGCTCCGTCTGTTTCTGCCGAGTTCTCCTCATCTTCTAGGCTCATGTACGCCACCATCTGCTCCATTCTTTGGCTGGAGTCTAGCATCTTGGCAAAGCTGTCGGCATCCTCGCTCAGGAAACCATGCTCTCTTTCAGCTAGAGTTAGAGCGGTTTCAAGAGGATCCGGGCACAGAAGCTCTTCAGCTGCCTCATCATATACATCATCCAAGCCCTCCACAGTGAAGGTCTGTCCATCCATCATCGGTTTCTTCAACAATTTATCCATCTCGAATGACATTACCATGTCGCCTAGGTGAAGGTCAATCACTCCATTCTGTACATCGATAATTGCACCAGCTGTGCATAAGAATGGTCGGCCGAGAATCAGAGGGTCTTTCGGTTCTTCTTCAAGCTCTAGAACCACGAAATCAGCTGGGATGAGTGTGTCTCCAATTCGCACATGAAGATCTTCTAACATACCCACCGGAAGTTTTGTTGATCTGTCTGCGAAGACCAATGAGATGCGCGTGGGTTTGAATTTGGTGAACCCTAACCGCTTTGCCACAGAGTATGGCATAAGGTTGACACTGGAACCAAGATCGCACAGGGAGCATGCGAATGTCATGGGGCCGATCTTGACTGATAAAACGAATCTGCCAGGATCACTTCTCTTCTTTAGGACTTTGTTCTGCAGAACAGCACTGCACTCCTTGGAGACCACCATCACGTTCTCCTCCTCAGCTACTTTTCCGGAGACTAGAGTTTTCATATACCGTTTGAGCGCAGGTATCATCTGAACGGCATCCGTGAGAGGTAGCTTCACGGTTAGGTCTCTGAGCATCTCTCTGCATTTAGCATCTTCTAAATCCTTGCGAGACTTCTTGGGTGGTACAGGGTATGGTACTTTGGGTTTGTACACCCTTGCTTCTGGATTGCTGGCCGAAGCTGTTGGAGTTTCTTGGCTGAGCATGTTCTCGGTTGACGGACCAGGGTGCTCGGTTTGTGCTTCTTTTTCTTTCGCCGGTTCGGAAGTTGTTTCCGAATTCAATGTTTTCCCGCTCCTTAGCTCGATGGCGTTGACAAACTCCTTCCTAGGTGCTTCAGCTTTTCCAGGCAGAGTTCCTGGTGTTCTTTTTATAGACTCGGCGGTTTGTGCTTGAATCTGAACATCCATTGCTTCACGTGGGTCCATATAGCATCATACTTCCCATTTAGATCGACATACATAGTGTCAACTTTGGAGTTGATCTCTGCTGCCGCCTTTTGTGACTCGCCATCAACTGCTGCATCATGTTCTTCAGCTCGTCTTGGGAGCCGTTGCTGAAGATGAAGGCTGCGAGTTTGTGAAAGGCTGCGTTGGCTGATTCCCTCCTTGGAAACGGTTCTGATATCCTCCTTGGTTGCCTTGGAAGGGTTGTTTGGGTACAAACCCTTGCTGATTGTAGTTTTGTCCTCCTTGGTTAGTAGATGGTATGAAGGGTCGCGGTTGGTATCCTTGCCCTTGTTGTTGCCCATAGTTTGAATTGTAGTTTCTGTTGTACCCTCCTTGATAGTTCCCTTGATTTCCGATGAAATTCAACTCCTCTTGTGTTTCAAAGCTTCCATCAAACTGGTTCTCCTTAGAAGCTTGACCTCTATCATACTCGCTAATATGGTTCACAGATCTTTCCGTGGCTTGTAAGACCTTAGCCATCATCTCGCGTAAAGACTTGATCTCTTTAGTTGTTCTATCATCGTCACTCCCTCTAGGAGCTCTATCATAGTCTTCACTGTTCTTCTCATCACTCAGGCTTAGATTCTCCACAAGTAAGAAACCTTCTTCAATGTCTTTCCCCAAGAAGTTACCATTACTGGCTGTATCGAGCATAGATCGGTATTTGGGCAGGAGACCACGGTATAGAGTGCTGAGGATTGACTCGTCAGAAAAACCATGATGAGGGCACTTAGTTGTGTACCCCTTGAAACGCTCCCAGGATTCGTGAAAGCTCTCGATGTTTCTTTGAGTAAAACCGGATATGTCATTCCGAAGGCGTGCGGTCCTTGTTGATGAGAAGAATTTGGACAAGAACTCTTTTTTGCATTGATTCCAAGTAACGATTGTTTTTTTAGCTAAGCCTTTCTCCCATGTTCGCGCCTTGTCCCCAAGAGAAAATGAGAATAGGCGGAGCTTGAAGGCATCTTCGGAAACACCATTCATCTTCACTGTGCCACATAATCGTTCAAAGTTGTCCAAGTGATCAAGAGGATCCTCCATTGGTAGACCATGAAACTTGTCTCCGTTCACCATGTTAATGAGACTCGACTTTATCTCAAAGTTATGGCTCTCAACTGGTGGAGCTTCAATACCAGATCGTTGTCCATGCTCTTGAGGTGCATCATATGCTCCTATCACTCTCCTTCTACCACCTTGGACTTCTTCGTTGGCTCTATTTCCTGCTCCTTCCAGAATGTCAGGAATATGATCAGCCATGTTGAACCCTGTCGTTCTTGATAGTCTTTCTCTTTCTTTTCTAGCTCGAGTGTTGGCTCGTTCTAGCTTGCTTATATCTTGTGATAACTCTACCAAGTGTTGTTTTCCTTGGCTTCTCAGGTTCATGCACCTTCACAAAAGAGAAAAATTAAAGAACAAGGTTAGATTTTTTTTTTTTATATATATATTTTTTTTTATGGTAAATAAAATTTAGACTCGGTAGATTCCAAATCTCAATGGCTATTGCTAATGCCTTCCCCGGCAACGGCGCCAATTTGATGCTGCGTATTTTCGGGTGTGAAAACAACAAACAAATGTTATTTTATCGGTCCACGAGGAAAGCAAGAATAGGCACACCAAGAGTACAAGATTCTAATCGAGCTAAAAGATTCAAGATTGTTTTTGTTTTTGGTTTCAAAGTTTAGTAAATGTCACAAAGCAGAATTCTAAAAATTAAGAACAGTAAATAAACAAGATTCAGTAACAAGCTATTGCAAAATAAGACAATGATAAAGATTGAAAACAAGAGCAATAAAGATATAAGACTTTTAATGACAAGATGGATCCTTGGTGAGACAATTTGACAAGGGTGAATTTCAGATTGATAAGTTATGATTTAACAAGAGATCTATGTTCTATCTTATGACATGAGTTACATAATTTAGATTAGTTCACTTTTGGTGATACTAACCCTTTTACATGCAGTTTTGGCTAGCTATAGATTTCTCAAATGCAACCAAACCTTTATGTAAACAATGAACACAAACCCAATAAATATCATCATCCTTATTTTAGACTCAAGTTTCCAATGGTTTAAGATAAGGAGCATGCAAGAAATAGTCAGGTTGAAACAGAATACCTTTTGGGTGCTTGAACAACCTAAGATCTTAAGATTCTCTCTTTTGAAGTTCAATCTAAGCATTAAGAACAATACATGCATGAACATAAACATAGACTATCTATCAAAACTTTACTTAATCAATCCTCCAAACACCCATGTCTGCCTAACCAAGAATCCAAAATAAAACTACTCAATCATATTGAAACTAACAAGAAGAGAGGTTATAGAAATCATAATAAAAACTTGAATAGATAATAAAAGCTGAATATAAACTTATAAGAACTTAATTAAAGCATAAGTATAAATATAAGAACTGAAAGTAAAACTTAATTAAAGCGTAAATGTAAGAACTGAAAGTAAGAACTGAAAGTAAGAACTGAAAGTAAAGCATATATATAAAAGATAAGAACTGAAAGTAAAACTTGATTAAAGCATAAATGATTAAAGCTTAAAAGAAACTAAATAAAACTTAACAAAAGCATAAACATAAAACTTAAAACTGAAGATAGAGCAATGTTTATAAGCTAGAGAAGAGAGGAGGAAGAAGAAGGTGAGTTTTAACATCAAGAGTGAGTTGTTTTATAGGCCAAGGTGAGGGAAGTAGGTGAGACGGGGAACGGTCGTTCTAGGTGGAGAACGATCGTTCCCCTTGGTCGATCCGTAGTAGGTGAGATGTGGTGTCGGGGAACGATCGTTCCTCAGGATAGAACGGTCGTTCCGTGTGTTTTTGTCGGCGTATGGTCGTTCCTCTCCTAGAACGGTCGTTCTCTTGCTTGGACAGAACGATCGTTCTTCACCTAGAACGGTCGTTCTCTTGCTTGGACAGAACGATCGTTCTTCACCTAGAACGGTCGTTCTGTTGTGTTTGGTCTTTTTCTCGGTTTTTCACGTCAACTCGACTCGAACATGTCCGTAAACGCCAAACTCCTTCGGAACTCCGTAAAATCTGTAAAAGACTCAAAACAAAAGAAAAGACTCGAAAAGCCAACAAAAGATGCAAATAAAAGCTCAAACCAAATACTAAAAACGAATCAAAATACGTTAAAAACAATAATATCAAACTCCCTTTGAGAGATATTCTCATCTGTTCCTTCTTGACAAATCTTGTTGTTTGGTGAGTCATATCCGATCAACACCCTTCTTCTATTGTCTAGGTATCATATCCTAGGATAGTTGGAGTTAGGCATATCAAGGGAAATTCCGCAACCCTTGTGAGACCATCATCCATCCAGTTCCACTGTGAAGTTTAAGTAACCTTCTCAGTTCATATCCAACCTTAACCGACCTTCAGGTGCAATTCCTTGGAAAATTGTGTCAATTCTTTATTCACATAGACCATGAATCTTTACAACACCTGAAAGTTCAGCACAAGCTCAACAAAAAACATGCTGGTGGGTGAGTTCATAGAAACATTTCCTTATGTTATCAAGTACAAGAAAGGTAAGGAAAATGTAGTTACCGATGCATTGTCAAGGAGGTACACTCTTATCTCTACTCTTAGTGCTATACTTTTGGATTTTGAACAGATTAAAGAACTCTATCCTACTGATCCTGATTTTCAAGAAATCTATAAGTCATGTGAGAAATTTGCTATTGAACACTACTTTAGACAGGATAGATTTCTCTAACTGTTCTCTTGAGAGTTGTTGACCAAGGAAGCTCACTGAGGTGCTTTGATGGGTCATTTTGACATAGCCAAGACTACGGAAGTCACGAAAGCTCATTTCCATTGGCCACGCATGAAACGCGATGTGCAGAGGATTTGTAGCCGGGCATTGTGTGTAAGCAAATTAAGTCTAAGGTCCAACCCCACGGTTTGTATACTCCTCTCCCTATTCCTACTTATCCTTGGAATGATATCTTTATGGATTTCGTGATGGGTTTTCCTAGGACTAGGACAGGAAAGGATTCTATCTTTGTGGTGGTTGATAGATTTTCGTAATTGGCGCATTTCATAGCTTGTAATAAGACTGATGATGTTGTACATGTGTCTAATTTGTTCCTTAAGGAGATTGTGTGTCTGCATGGGATGCCTAAGTCGATTGTATCAGATAGAGACACTAAGTTCCTTAGTTATTTATGGAAAATCTTATAGTCTAAGCTAGGAACTAAGCTTTTATTCTCTACTACTTGTCATCCACATACTGATGGGCAGACTGAAGAAAAACCTTAAGAGCTGGAAAGAATGTTTGCCTCACATAGAGTTTGCTTATAATCATGCTACACATTCTGCTTCTAAGTACTCACCTTTTCAGATTTTTTACGGTTTTAATCCTTTGTCTCCTTTGGATTTAATGCCTTTATCTTTGAGTGAGCGATCTAGTGTTGATGGTCAAAAGAAAGCAGAGATAGTTAAGCAAATTCACGAGAAGGCTAGACAGAACTTGGAGGAAAAGACTAAGCTCTACGATAAGCAAGCCAACAAAGGAAGGCGGAAGATGATATTTGAAGTTGGTGATCAAGTCTGGGTGGACCTTAGAAAGGAACGATTTCCAGCTGAAAGGAAGTCCAAACTCATGTCCCGGGTTGATGGGCCATTCACGGTTACAAGAAGAATCAATGACAATGCCTATCAAGTGGATCTACAAAGTAAGTATGATGTGAGTTCTAGTGTTAATGTATCTGATCAATCTCATTTTGTTGCAGATGAAGCAGATTTGAGGTCAAATCCTTTTCAAGTGAGAGAGGATAATATGATCTGGACCAACGATCATGAGCTTGAACAGGAATATGTACCTGAGCTTGAAACTGAGGAAGCTGGAGCTGAACCAAGAGGATCAATGACTCGTGCGAGGACAAAGAAGCTCAAGGAGGATGCTCGTGCCTTACTCATACATTTGGAGGATCAGGAAGAAGAAGAACATGCTTATCCGATCTCTTTGGTTGTGATCCAAGCTAAATGAGCTAGTATAGGGGTTGGTAATGTATTGTGTGCTCTTTTTCCCTTGTCAAGCTTTTGTCCCACTGGGTTTTGCTTGATAAGTTTTCTAACGAGGACAATGCATTACCATCTCATTGTCCTTATGCTACTCCGAAGACAAAGACTCCACAACTTATGAAGATATATGTTTTTGGTCGGACCATACTATGTTTTGTCTTAATTTCAGTAATATAGTCTTAGTAGGCGAGCTAGGGTTTGTCCTTGCTTGTCTCCAATTTAAACTCATTTGTAAGCCGCCGCTGAACTTATCTAGTTTTCTTTTTTATTCAACTCTTTGAATCTAGATCACGGCAAACCAGAGGAGTTTCATTCCCTTTGTGTGGCCATTCAATCCACTGGTGAATCTAAGGCCTTCCGCAACCTTAGTGTGACCGCTTTATCCCTCTTACTCAAAGTTCCATTCGTTTCCAACGTCATATCGGTCCATTCATTCCATCTTTCTGTTCTCTAGTCATGGATCCAATTTTCCTTGCTTTTAAAGTGTCGATTGTTGGGTTGAATCATCTTATTGTTAGATGATCCGTAGTTTTTGTTTTCTTTTCTTTTAAACGTCATGTTTTTTTCGAGTAAAGCTTGCTGTTTTCTTTAGACTAGGACCCTAGAAGGTTCAGCTGATGGACTATTTAATAATGTCCCATGGCATCTTTGTATTCAACTTTTCAGTCGCATATCAATAAAATATCGCACTTTCTTCTAAGTTTTTCGAGAGCGATTCTCATCAGTTCTAGCTTGTGTGTGTGATTAGCATAAGAGAATAATATCACCGTATTAAAGGCTTACCATCCCCTTTGTGTTGTGTTTCAATCCGCCATTACTTCAGTCCAATCGATCCCATACGAGAGAAGAGACTGCTATCGTGTCAAATCATTCACCTTCAACCATCAAGCGACCAAAAGAGAGACGTGACAACCATCTTGTTGGTTCCACTCTGAACTGTGGATATAAGCTCACCACTGAGTCTTATATCAGGGATCTTGGCAACGGAGATCATCTATCTTTTCTTCACCTATCATTTTAAAATTCAAACAAAGCTGGTTAAACCTTACTGGAAAATTACGACGAGAAATTTGAGTAAGCCCATAAATTTGAGTAGACTGACCAGCTGGAGGAGAGTTTGTCAGGGCCAGTTATGAGTCTGAATCGGGCAAAGGAAGGGAGTCCGTGAAACATGATGCAAACTCCTACAAGTTAAAGTTTGAGCTCGACAGGGCATCCAGCTCCGCTTGCATGAGTTGCTCTTGCGGGCCATGCCAGCATAACTCAAGTCGGCGAAAAAGGATTTTAATAAAGTTTAAATTGCTTAGAAACTATTTTGAGGGTTCAAATTTCCTGAGTGTATATAAACATTTATTTTATTTTTTTAAAATTGTATATAAACATTTATGTAGGCTTTAAAAGCATCCCAATTTCTTAGATTTTATGGTTTAGACATTAAACTTAACTTTTGCTTACAAATATTGTACGAAAAGCTTACTCAACATTAACATTAAGTAAATAAAATATTTCTTTCCGATCTATTGTCTCGAGGTTTTTTTTAGAAATTTTGGACCCTTAAATTTATTTATTTTATTTTTATAAAGGTTTGCATATTGCGATATTTTTTTTTGATAGAGTGACACAACAATAAAATAATAAATAGAAACCTAAAAAAAAGTACAAGCCCAATAACCCGTAAAAATGGGTCTGGTTTGAATCTAAAACCAAAAACAGTAAATCTCCAAAAACGGGAAATAAACCGGGAGACAATCCTAACCTTAATCGACCACAGAGCGTCGCTGACTTCGGAGAAGCAGATCCGTCCACCCCCCGCGACCAAGACCGAAGAGCTGATATGCCACCACCGAAAGAAAAACCCAACACCACATGAAGCCACCACCAGAAAATGCGAGACCAAGAGGGGAAACGAACCGGAGAGGAAGATATAGTGCAAGAGCCGGTTCACGCCTAAGCGAGGCGGAGAATCAGTCCACCGTCGCTCTTATCAGTGCGCCACATCCATCGGTGATCCGCCACCATTCTCTAGAGACAAAATCAAATGGAAGAGAACTCAGTGGTACTCGACCAAGAAAAACCACACCGGAACAAGACCATCGAAAAGAGAAACGCCAAACCGGTGACCATGATGTGACCAAGAAGAAGAATAAAGACTTAGCACAGGGAAAAAGATAATAATAATACATTATACTTTATAAAATTTAGTTGTTCGAGTTTCGACTCTCGAAAATATATTCTTCGTTCGCAAATAATAATAATAATAATAAAAATAATAACAATAATAACAATAATAATAATCTACTATATGAATGAAAGTGCAAGTGTCTTTCCAGAGATGGACACGTCAGCATTTGAGAGGAAGACACGTGTCATGTTAAAATTTCAGCCTGTTCGAGTTTCGACATTCAATTCGGTTCCATCTTTTGAAACTAATATAGCAGATTCTTCGTCAGTTTCGTCTAAATATTAAAGATCAATTGACTTGGAGTTCACTTCTCTAATCTCTTCTTCCTCTAGTTGCTTGGGTTCCCTGCGAATTTCTTTCACTTTCGTTTCAATTTTTTTTTTTCAGTTCTCTAATCAGTGTATTGCAGTGTTGGTGGTAAAGAAGTTCTCTCTCACTGAAAGAAGGAAGACGCAAAGTTCTAGATTTGTCCGCGTCACGGCGTACTTTGGTTCATCTCCATTCAATCTACCTTGATCCCGATTTGAATTTGTCCTTGAGGTATGTGTTTCGATCTCGATCTGTGCTGACTCCCTGTCTTGCTGATTAGGATTAACTCGTGGAGTTTATATTAAGTTTAAGGAGACAAGTGTATATACTTTCCCTCTCTAAATCGAATTCACTTTCCATGATCCGTTTATCCATTAGATTTTTGTGATGCTTAGATCGCGATGCTCAATAAAAGAAACACACAAATCCCTTCAAAACCCAATACGGGAGGCATCTTATGTGCCAGTTAAATTAAAACATGTCATGCGTAGACTCCTCCATCGGTTTGGTGAAATAGCAAGCTTTTCATATGAGTATCTCCATGAGAACATATGAAAAGTTATTGTTTTGCTTCCTACTTTGCTTCTTCCTTGGGTGATTGACTGGAACCTTGACTCAAAGATTGTACTGTCCCGGAGAGCTATTTACCAATCAAAAATCGGGGGCCGACTTATGGATCAAGGTAAACTCTTTTGGACTTTAATCTCTCAAATGAATATGACCATTCCATCCTATGTGATTAGCTATTTTATTGTCACTACACAATTTCGTTTGTGCCTTAAAGCTTCACGTTTTCTCCACGACTATTCTGTAAAATGGACATGACTTAAAAGAGATTGTGCAGCGATTTTATGAGAACAAGGGGAAGAAAATAAGTTCAGTAGAATCCGCCGAAGACATACCCAGCTTTATCGACTTCTTTAACGCATCCAAAGTTGCTATATGTTAAACTACAAAATATCTATGCTTCATTGTTGGGTTTGGAATTGAGCTTTTTGTTTGTTGTAGGGTCAAACAAACATGACTGAAGTCAAGTTTCCTCTGCAGCACTTTAAGGTATGCAATAAATCTGATTTATACTAGATACACATGTGTCTACAAATCAGCTGCTAATAAAAGTTTGGACTTGATACATATCAATGTAATGAAGTATGATTCATTTATTGTGTCTTCGAACGAGTTGCATCGTAGTAGACGAAGCTTCTCGCATTATCTATATTATATTCTTTGAGATTTTAAGCTAGGTTCTGTGAAGTGCCAGGTTTGCGTAAGAGGGTTAAATGCTCTGAGATACTTCCACGATAGCTATGGTGACCCAAAAATCTTTGTTAGTGGAAATGGTTAGCCATTAGCTTTTTTCTCTTTGCTTAAAATACAAACTGAGTTTCTTTACCCATATGTCAAATTCAGTGGATTTGTAGGGCAGAAAAAGATGTGAAGAGAAAGATGTACTTCTCGATGCCCTCAGCATAATAAGAGGAAGTATTATCATATGACATGTAATGGCTTCACATGGAGCAATCAATGAGTTTTACATTTACTAAATTGATTCTCCCGTACTATAAGATGTCCTTACCAAACTTGTAAGGATTTTATTCAGATTTTAACTTAGCTGCTTACTTATCTATGTGTTCAGATTTAAACTTCAGACTTCTCAATAAATTGGTTTTACTTACTACTGAGAAACTTCAGCCTATTATAATAAAACCATCTCTACATATTCAGTGGAGACTTTGTAGAATCATATATCTTTATTATCTTTCTACCAATTTGACAAACTACTTCTCCTTCTGGTCTAGCCTCGGATCTTGGCATAAGAGGGTCAATTTGTCCCATTTTTTGGTGTTATATGATCACTTGTGGCCAATTCTAAACCAAAAATGTTTTGGCCTCCATTATGATTGCTTCTCATACAACTTCCTACTGATCTATTTCGAAAGTTTCTCTCAAAATTACACCATTCATTTTCACATCATGTAATGGTGAAAAAACCCGAAAGAAAAGTAGAACTGAACCGGAACCGATATTCGTAAAATACCCGAATGGGTCCTAAATTTCAATACCCGAAAACCCAAACCCGAACCCGATCCGAACCGGGAACTGAATGGGTACCCGAAATAACCAAAATACAATTAATACATAAAATATTAATAATTTAGACTTGATATAACTTATTTATCCTAAATTATATTTATAAATCCAAATATATGAATAACTTTTAGACAAAAATATTTAAAATATCAAAAATAAATAAATATATGAAAATTTTAGCTATACTTGAAAAATTTAATTGATTTAATTTAAATTTAACTAATTTTTATTTTCTTTTTAAAATTTTCGGGTACCCGACCCGAATACGAATAGAACAGAATCGAACCGAACCCAAACCGAAATTCTATAATACCCTAATGGATCCTAAATCTTCAAACCTGAAAACCCGGAACCGAACCGAACCCGAACGGGTACCCGAACGCCCAGACTTATCATGTATCATTAATCTTCGCAAAAAAACCAGAACCAAGTATAGATTGAGGATTCGTATCATCAGTCATCTGTGACCGTTTTCTAAGTTAGGAGATTTGTGTAAATCTCTAGTCTCTTGTTATGTATATAAAAGAAAAATCAACGTATCGTGTAATACATCCAATATACATATTTTGTCAATTTTAATTTGACAAGTTATGCTTTTTAATGAATTTTTGTTGTACTGTAGTTTAACTTTTGTAATAAAATTTTCAGTCGGTGTCATCAAAGAATTTACACTTAGCATTTTTTTATAATAATTTAAACTAAATGTACATAATTTATTTTCAGAAAAAATTGCAAATAAAAAAAAAACCCGCGCACATACGCGGGTATTGGCCTAGTAACAATAATAATAATGTTGATGAATAAACATATATAGTCCAGAACTTATAAAAAAAAATTCCCAAAATAAAATCTACGCCTAACATGGGTCGAAAACTATATAAAAATGTTACGTCTCTGTTAAAAAAACATGTGTTAAATGATTATCCATTATTTTATATTTGATCTAAAAAATCTTACACCTACCAACTCATTACTCCTCTATATAAAGGAGTCATTGTCTTTGTAATTTGATCATCCAAAAAATATTACTACCATACCTCTCCTTAAACTCTCTCTTCACAAGCCAAATATATATTACTTATATATACAAACACATAAATAAATCATACATATATCATAAATTAAATCACAACACGTTATCAGCACGAGTGCTCTTATACCGAAAAGGTGAGTTTTAAATTATGTTTAATTTATAATTTATTCTTTTTATTTTATGTTCATACGGAAAGAATGGCACTGCCTTCTCCGAAATGATCGCATGGTAGACTGTGTCTCCTCAGATCATATATAAATGGAGTGGAAGGTTAAACCTCCTCCTTGATCATTTTATGGAATGGTAGGTTAAACCTCTTCCTTGATCAAATATTTATGGAATGGAAGGTTATACCTCCTCCTTAAATTTATGGTAGGCTATGCCTCCTAAATTAATTTTAATTTTATTGCAATTTAATTATTCTGTAATTTAAATTTTGCATCTAAATTCATGCTATTAAATTTTTGCATTTATTTTCTATCTTAATTCAGTATTTATTTTCTTATAAATAATTCTATTACTATAATAATATGATAAATAAAATTTGACTACATGATTATTAAATCTAACTTTTCAAACGGTCATAAAAATAATTTTAAAAATTTTTTACCCTTCAAACGGCTAGTACAACGGCCATGAACAGTAATTTTCGATCTATAAATATACTCATTCTTCATTCATTTCATCCCATCCTCTCTCATCAAAGTTTTCATCAAATATTCTTCAAACAATTTTATTTTGGAAAAGAAGAAGAAAAGAAGAGAAGATGATTCGCATATTGTTTCGCATATTTTTAACTTTATATGCAATTCTTATTTTTGCTTCTATTTATAGTCTCTTTGTTGGAGATTTTACTCCCGGAGAATTTATCATTACCGCTGTATTATGTTTTTATGCATTAATATTCCTTGTAATCGTTTGCTTCATCAATTGTTTATCTTAAGAAATTAAAATAAATGTACTAATAAAAGGGGTTTATGCCTCTGCACTTATTTTTGCTTTTTCTGCAATTTAAATTATATTTTGAATTATAATTTTAAATTTCATATTTAAATTATGATATTTAATCATGTTTTAAATTTGTTTATACAGTCATTATGTCAAACTTGGCGAAGCTCGAAATCAATGCCCTTGATATAACGGGAAAAAATTACATGACATGGGCAATAAGTGCAAAAATGCACTTAAGAGGAAACGGGCTCCTTGAAACCATCGATAAGTCGGAAACGACGTCGGATGAGAAAAAAGCAAAGGCCATGATATTCTTGCTTCACCATATTCATGATGGTTTAAAAGCCGAATATATCATAAAAGAAGATCCCGCAGATCTATGGCAATCATTGAAGGAAAGGTTTGATCACCAGAAGTATGTGATCTTACCAAAAGCCAAACACGAGTGGATCAATCTCCGCTTCCAGGATTATAAAAGTGTTAGTGAGTTTAATTCCGCAATGTTTGGAATTACATCAAGAATGATATTATGTGGAGAGGAAATAAGTGATTATGATATGATAGAGAAAACACTCTCCACCTTTCATCCTGGAAACGTAATCCTGCAACAACAATATCGAGCACAAGGATATACTCGTTATTCGGAGTTGATGCAAGTACTCCTTGTTGCAGAACAAAACAATGAGCTCGTGACATTAAACCATCAAGCTCGTCCAACTGGATCTGCACCATTACCAGAAGTGAATGCTGCATCGTCCAGATACAATAATTGGCAAGAGCGTGGACGCGGACGCGGTAGATACCGAGGTCGTGGTCGTGGACGAGGACGTGGGCAAGGACGAGGAAGAGGATTCCGTCAAAGTAACTCAAGTTCTGAAAGATATCATAAAAGGTTCCCTAAAAATGACGATAACCGGGAAGTGAGAAAACAAATTAATGCATGTTACAGATGCGGCATGAAGGGGCATTGGGAACGTGTTTGTCGTACCCCAAAACATTTTGTCGATCTGTACCAGAAATCACAAAAGGCAAATGAAAAAGAAAGTGAAGTCAACTTCATATCGAATGAACCCGGATCTTCCTCACATGGTCTCGATGACGACACTCATCTCGATATTTCAGATTTCCTGATTGATCCCGAGAACATCAACTAATAATGAAATAAAAGAAGAAAAAAAAAAAAAAAAAAAAAAATCCAAGTGATATGGTTATCTTTTTTAAGAATAAAAGTTGGATCGTTTTAATGTATTATATACCTTTTGTAAAATAGTGTTTGTTGTAATATAAGTGTTTTTCTAAGTTTTTGTGTTCCTGTTTAATATTTACTAATATATGTTTTATGATCCAGAAAATGTCAAAATTTGAGATTCAAGATGGAGATATATGTCTTGCAGATAGTGCTACAACGCACACGATTATTAATAATAAAAAATATTTCTCTTATCTCAAAATGCATGATTCCGCTGAAAGCGTGAGTACTATATCCGGTAATGCAAAAATCATTATGGGCTCTGGAAAAGTCAGTTTTTCAATGCAAAGGGGAACAAAGTTCGAAATTAATGGTGCATTATACTCCCCAAAGTCTCACCGAAATTTGTTGAGTTTTAAAGATATCCGTGGAAATGGATATCATATTGAGACTATGAATAGAAATGGCATTGAGTATCTTTGCATTACATCGGAGAGGAAACATATATTGGAAGAATTGAAAATGTTGTCCTCCGGATTATATTGCACAAAAATAAATACGATTGAATCATATATACAGTAAACTCAAAGTTTACTAATACGTTTAAAGTCTGGCATGAAAGGCTAGGACATCCTGGTTCAAGCATGATGCGAAAAATTGTGCAAAACTCTAATGGCCATCCGTTGAAAAACGAAAAAATTCTGCAATCGGGCGAGTTTTTATGTAATGCATGTTCTCAAGGAAAACTTATAACTCGGCCATCACCAGCTAAAATTGGAAATGAATCCCCTGTATTTTTGGAAAGAATACATGGAGATATGTGGACCGATACATCCACCGTGCGGGCCATTTCGGTATTTTATGGTATTAATTGATGCATCTAGCAGATGGTCACATGTATGTCTTTTGACCACAAGAAATACGGCTTTCGCAAAATTCATTGCCCAAATAATCAGACTGAAAGTACAGTTCCCTGATTATACCATAAAGAAAGTGAGACTTGATAATGCTGGTGAATTCACTTCAAAAGCCTTTGATGATTATTGCACGTCAATAGGGATTGATGTTGAGCACCCAGTTCCCCATGTGCATACACAAAATGGCATGGCTGAGAGCTTAATAAAACGATTGCAGCTAATTGCAAGGCCAATGATAATGAGAACAAAACTCCCAATTTCTGTGTGGGGACATGCTATACTGCATGCCTCAGCATTGGTCCAGATTAGACCAAGCGCATATAATCAATATTCCCCATTACAGTTAGCTTCTGGTCAAGAACCAAATATATCTCATCTCCGTGTTTTCGGTGTGCGGTTTATGTTCCTATAGCGCCACCGCAAAGAACAAAAATGGGGCCACAAAGGAGATTGGAATATATGTTGGATACACATCCCCAAGCATAATAAGATATCTTGAACCACAAACTGGTGATATGTTTACGGCACGCTTTGCCGATTGCCATTTTAATGAAGATGAATTTCCAGCATTAGGGGGAGGAATTAAGCAAGTCTCACAAGATATTACGTGGTTTTCACCAACTTTAGTACATCTTGACCCTCCTACGAATCAACGTGAACTGGAAGTTCAGAAAATTATACATTTGCAAAGTTTGGCAAATCAATTACCAGATGCGTTCACAGATACAAAAAGAGTGACAAAGTCATATATACCTGCTGCTAATGTCCCCTCAAGAATTATTGTTCCTGAAGAACATACTGACAGGAACTTAGCAAATGAACCTAGGGTTCAGTTGAAGAGGGGGAGACCAGTGGGTTCAAAAAATAAAAATCCACGAAAGAAAAAGAATTTGGGAGAACAAAGTGAAAAGGTTCTAGAAGAACCACAAAAGGAAGAAGATCGAGATGATGAAAAAGAAACAGAAAAATATGAGATTTCCATCAATTATGCCCAAACTGGAGAGTTATGTATTAGAAATGAAATAAAAGATGATGATGGAATATTCTCTTTTTCCGTAGCAAAAGAAATTGATCAAGAAAGTGATGATCCTGATCCAAGGTCCATATTGGAATGTCAGAAAAGACATGATTGGGAGAAATGGAAAATGGCAATACAAACTGAATTATCCTCCCTCAATAAAAGAATTTTTTGGACCTATTGTCGCAACACCTGAAAATGTAAAACCAGTTGGGTACAAATGGGTATTTGTGCGGAAAAGAAATGAGAAAAATGAAATAACAAGATATAAAGCCCGTCTTGTTGCCCAAGGTTTTTCTCAAAGACCAGGAATTGATTATGAAGAGACATATTCTCCGGTCATGGATGCAATCACATTCAGGTACTTGATGAGTCTAGCAGCATCTAGAAATTTAGATATGTACCTTATGGATGTTGTGACAGCATATCTGTATGGATCACTGGATAATGATGTATACATGAAAATCCCCGAAGGGATGAAAATGCCTGAAATATTAAGCTCAAAATCCAAAGAAATATGTTCGGTCAAATTACAGAGATCACTTTACGGATTAAAACAATCCGGACGAATGTGGTATAATCGCTTAAGTGAATATTTGTTGAGAAAAGGTTATATGAACAATGCGATATGCCCATGCGTATTCATTAAGAAATCATCATCTGGTTTTGTGATCATAGCTGTATACGTTGATGACCTAAATATAATTGGAACGCAAAAGGATATTGATGATGCAAGAGCTCATATGAAAGAAGAATTTGAAATGAAAGATCTAGGGCAGACAAAATTCTGTCTTGGGCTCCAGATTGAGCATCTCCGAGATGGAATATTTGTGCATCAGTCAAATTATATCAAAAGAATCTTGAAGCGTTTTTATATGGATAAAGCGACTCCTTTGAGTACCCCAATGGTCAATCGATCACTTGATGTTAACAAAGATCCATTCAGACCTTGTGAAAATAGCGAAGAAATATTAGGTCAAGAAGTACCTTATATGAGCGCTATAGGTGGACTTATGTATCTTGCAAACTGTACTCGACCAGATATAGCTTTCGCTACTAACCTACTTGCAAGGTATAACTCAGCACCTACACGGAGGCATTGGAACGGAATAAAACATTTATTCCGTTATCTTCAAGGTACAATTGACTTAGGATTATTTTATCCGAGAAACCCCGAGATTGGTTTGGTTGGTTTTGCAGATGCAGGATATTTATCAGATCCGCACAAAGCTCGATCGCAGACTGGATACGTCTTCACAGTTGGCGGAACTGCTATCTCCTGGCGTTCCCAAAAACAGACATTGGTTGCAACTTCTTCAAATCATGCAGAAATCATTGCACTTCACGAAGCATGTAGGGAATGTGTGTGGCTCAGATCAATGACTCATCACATACAAGTATCAAGTGGAATTCTCACGAAGAAAGAATCCACAAAAGTGTTTGAAGATAATTCTGCATGCATTTCCCAAATTAAGGAAGATTATATCAAAAGCGACAGGACGAAACATATCCCTCCAAAATTTTTCTCTTACATCCGAGAACTCGAGAAGAATCAAGAAGTGGATATTCAATATGTTCGTTCAAGCGACAATGTAGCCGATTTATTCACGAAAGCGCTTCCAACAACTACATTCAGAAAACACGTTCATAGTATCGGAATGCGTCATCTAAAAGACTTATAGATATCCTTTCCAGGGGGAGCGTTACTGCACTCTTTTTCCTTGTTATGGTTTTTATCCCAAATGGGTTTTTCTATAATAAGGTTTTTAACGAGGCAGTACGTAATACAAAATGGATAATCAAGGGGGAGTGTTAAAAAAACATGTGTTAAATGATTATCCATTATTTTATATTTGATCTAAAAAAATCTTACACCTACCAACTCATTACTCCTCTATATAAAGGAGTCATTGTCTTTGTAATTTGATCATCCCAAAAAATATTACTACCATACCTCTCCTTAAACTCTCTCTTCACAAGCCAAATATATAATATACTTATATAATACAAACACATAAATAAATCATACATATATCATAAATTAAATCACAACAGTCTCGATATTTAAATACGGATCGACGACTTGGACTTATTCACCATATTACTAACAAATTCCAAGTTGCGGAATCTTTATTTCTTTACGTTGTGGATAATTATAATATTGTCCAGTTGACAAAATAACTATTTTCCTTTTCACATAATTAAGCTTCCTCGGTTGAGTTGGGAATCTCTGTTTGTATCTCAATGCACAATGGGTAATTTTATCTGTATAGAAATATCAGGCGGTGATGTGTTGAATGGTTTGAGTAGCTGCTTTTGCGGTAAAGTCAATTATATTCGTAACTTCAACAAGAATCTGGAAGAGCTGAGAACAGCCATGGAAATCCTCAGTGCAAGGCGAGAAGATGTGTTGCGAAGGGTAGAACGGGAGGAAAGAAACGGTCTACGAAGACTTAACGTAGTCCAGGTATGGTTTAACAATGTCCTGGCCATCGAAAATGAATTCCATGAATTGCATACTGCTTGTCTTGTTGAGCTTCAAAGGTTGTGTCTTTGTGGTATTTGCCCCAAAAATCTAAAGTCGATGTATAGCTACGGGAGAAGGGTTATCTTGATGTTGAAAAAGATTAAGCTTTATTGGGATGAAGTTCTAGAAGAGGTGACTGGGCCGCCAGATATAGATATGGTGGAGCAAAGGTCTTTACCACCGAAATTGTTGGTCGTGAGACAATGCTCGCAAGGGCATGGAACCACCTCATGGATGATCGAACCCTGATGATGGGTCTGTATGGTATGGGAGGAGTAGGGAAAACAACTCTTCTTGAACAGATGAACAATAAGTTTCGAGGTGCAAATGATGGGTTTGACATTGTGATCTGGATTGTTGTGTCTAAGGATAAACGTGTCGAGAAGATTCAAGATGGGATCGCTGAGAAACTAGGAATCACTGGAGGGGGGTGGGATCGAAAAACAAAGAGTCAAAAGGCAACTGGTATACACACTTCAATGACACAAATGAGATTTGTGTTGTTACTGGATGACATATGGAGTAAAGTGGATTTAAGGGACATTGGAGTCCCTTTTCCAACAATGGAAAACAAAAGCAAAATTGTATTCACCACTCGTTCTCTGGAAGTGTGTGGGCGCATGGGGGTAGATGATCCGATGGAAGTAAAATGCTTGGGATCAAATGATGCGTGGGATTTGTTTCAAAAAAAAGTTGGAAGAATTACATTAGAATCCCATCCAATGATTGTCGATCTCGCACGCAAAGTTGCGGAGAAATGTCGTGGCCTACCACTTGCTCTGAATGTTATTGGTGAGACCATGGCATGTAAGAGGACAATACAAGAATGGCAGCATGCAGTTCAAGAGTTGAGTTCATACGCTACCAATTTTTCTGGCATGGAAGATGAGATTCTTCCAATTTTGATGTATAGCTACGATGATCTAAAAGATGAGCATGCAAAATCTTGTTTCTTGTATTGCGCATTATTTCCAGAAGATTTTCAAATCAATAAAGCCAAATTGATAGACTACTGGATCTGCGAGGGATTCATAGATGAAAAGAAGCATGGAGAAAGGGCAATAAACCAAGGCTATGAGATACTCGGTTCCCTTGTACATCGATGTTTATTGTCGGAAGATGTAGAGACTGGATCATTTGTGATTATGCATGATGTACTTCGTGAAATGGCATCATGGATATCATCTGATCGTGGAGTTCATAAAGAAAGATATATTGTGCAAGCTGGGGCTGGATTATGTGAAGTACCAGGAGACGAAGAGTGGAAAGCTGTGAGAAGAATGTCGCTGATTCAAAACAAAATTGAGCAGATATTTGGCAGCCCCAACAGTCCTGAACTTACAACTCTCTTCCTCCAGGAAAACTACAAGTTGGTAAATATCTCAACCGGGTTCTTTCTGTCCATGCCTAGGCTTGTCGTTTTGGATCTGTCTTGGAATCGGACTCTCGATAGCCTTCCAGAGGAAATATCAGCGTTGGTCTCCTTGCGCTATCTTGACTTGTCACGGACAGATATACAGCGACTGCCTATTGGTTTACAAAAGCTGAAAGCGCTAATACATCTGAATCTAGAGTCTATGATAAGACTTGAAACTATCTCTGGGATATCACATTTGTCGAACTTGAGGATACTGAAACTAAGAGATTCCAAAATGTCGCTAGATAGGAGCACCGTGGAAGAGCTGAAGCTCTTGGAATATCTTGAAGTATTAACCATAGACATGATCACGTCAAGTTTGGTTCTGAAGCAGCTGTTACAAGCTCCCAGGTTGGTGAGATGTATTAAGGATATCTTTATGGCAAAGCTTGAGGACGAATTATTGACTTTGCCAACCATGGCTAATCTCTGTAACCTTATGTTACAAAGTTGTGGAATGAGGGAAATAAAGATGGAGGAGACAGCAGCATCATGGAACCAATTTCTCAAAACACCATGCTTTCCAAACCTCTCCAGAGTATCTGTACAACAGTGTAATGGTGTAAAGGATTTAACGTGGCTTTTGTTTGCTCCAAACCTTATTCGCCTTAAAGTTGGGTTCTCAAAGGGGGTAGAGGATATTATAAGTAACGAAAAAGCCACGAGTGTTGCAGAAACGAAAACAGGTATTATTGTTCCTTTCCAAAAACTAGAATATATGCAGTTGTTGGATCTACCTTTGCTCAACAACATCTTCAAGAGTCCCCTGCCTTTTCCAAATTTGAGGTATATCTCAGTGAGAAACTCTCCAAAACTGAAAAAGCTTCCATTGGATTCTAAAAGTGTCGTTATGATTAAAGAATTTGCCATATACGACTCCGAGAAAGAATGGATTGAAGGGCTTGTATGGAAGGACCAAGCCACTCAAAGTCGTTTCCGTGATTCTTTCAAGCCGTGGTAGCCCAATGAAGCCAAAAGTTGGTGTCCTACAGTTTCACGCTCAATCTTTTCTATTGCTCTCCTTTTCACTGGCTTCCCTCTTTATTTCTCTCGTTCTGTTTTTGATTGTTGATTGAATTGTATCTGTTGTGTTTGTTTCACGCCGGATGATTTTCTGGTTCAAGTTTTTAAGTCTGGAATTTGTACGTGAAAGAAAAAAAAAAAAAAAAAAAAAAAACGCCAAGGTCTGGTTTGTTTACGTAAATGAATGGATCATTTGTTGGACTTTTAAATGACTTTCCAAAGCTCGCTCTCTCCATTCATGATGTGTGCTCAGGTTTCCAAACTCATGTATTCAATCTTGCATTTTACAAATATTTGAGAGGATTTGATTTCTAATTAGTTTTTGATAGAAAGTTACTGTGATTTTAATTTAAAAACTTTAAAATTCCATCTAAAACTTAGTTAAAAACATAAAAACCTAAATCTCATGGTTTTAGATGGAATTCTAGAGTTTTTAATTAAAAGCACAACAACTTCCCTAATTCACCCAAAATCATTTCAAAACTCATTAAAAACCAAATCATCTCAAATCTTCTCAAATGTTACATATTGAGAGAATTTAAAAATATATTAATCCATGGAGAATTTATGAAATCTGGGATATGATTTAATAATCCAAGAGAATTTTAAGGAATCTAAGATTAGATTTTAAAAATATAAAATAATATCTGGGATTTCATTTTTTTAAAAAGTAATTTAATAATAATAAATTAAAGAGATTAAAAATATGAAAATTATTTGGATTATATTTTTTATTCATATAAAATGTAAAAAAATTGAAATTTGAGTATATTTGGAACAAATAGGATTTTCAACTTTTAAAATTATTTAAAATGATATATAATATTTTTTGCCAAGTTTTGAATTCTATAAAATGAAAAATGATATTTGAAAGTTTCAATTTTTATATTTTAAATAATTTTTTATTTTTCTCATTTCAAAGTTTTGATTTACTTTTTTGAAATTAAAACTATATCTTTCTTAAAAAGACTTCAAATACCACCTTAAGAGGTGGTATTTGTATTCATTCATTTTTAACTATAAACTAGGTTTGGACCCGCGCGGTGACGCGCGATTGGTTTATTTTTGTAATTTGTTTGTTATTTGTAAATAATAGTATAAATTAAGAAGTTTTTCAATTTCAAGTTTATAATGCATGCAATTTTGGTGGAGGATTTTGATTTTGAATTGTTGGGTTTTGCAAATATGGAACATATTATTTCTCTCGATCTATGATCTAGTATGAGTCTCTAACCGTTTGGATTCAGCATGCTATTGTTGTTATTTGAAAGTAGAAATTTGATTTGATTTGATAATGTGATACTTGATTTGATTTGTTAATACTTTCAAATATGTCTATGGAGAACACACGACTTTGAATGAAAAGCTACTAATATTTAGTTTGTTACTCGAATCAACATTGAAGAAAACAAAGGGATTGAATCGAAGTAATTTGACCCAATGATTAGATGATGGCCAATGATTGAATAACTTTTTTGGATTGTTATTCATGTTCCGCTTTAATCTGTGGTCTCATCAATTTTAATTTAGACATAATGAACTATGGAAAATCAAATATGAGAATGAATGTGTTATCCAATAATTTTTTTGTTCCTACAGCTCATCATATTTCATTCGAGCACCTGAAATTTCAAATAAAGAAATTAGTCGAAGTTAGAAAGAATGAATGAAAATAAAATAAACTGAATATGGAGAAGCAAAAAAAAAACCATTAATGGAATTTTGTTATTTATGGAATATCTCTTTGAAAACAACATTCTTCGTTTTATGCTGCGGCTTTCCGTCTTTGTCAAGTATAAGAACTTTCAAAGCGGCTTTACATGTCACTCTCGAAAGGGCAACATAAAGCTGTCCGTGTGAAAACAAAGTGCGAGGAAGAAACAACCCAACATTAGATAGAGTCTGACCTTGGCTTTTATTTATAGTCATAGCGAATGAGACCGTCAACGGAAATTGTCTTCTACGCATCTTGAAGGGAAGCTTGGGGTCCGAAGGTGTTATGATCAGCCGAGGAATGTGAACTTTACTCCCACTCTTGTTCTTGTAATAACCAAAGCTTCCACTATCCTTTCATATAATGATGTGATTTGAAGCCTTGTCCCATTACATAACCCTTTTTTAGGACATATGTTTCTGAGCAGCATAACCGGACAACCACCTTCAAACGCAACAAATGTATAGGTAATCCTGATAACTTAATGCCATTGAGAAAATCTGTAGAGTAAATAAGATTATCAAGTGAACTTGTATCGGATGGGTCTATAAAATCGGCATTGAGATAACCGGACAACCACTAATCAGACATATGTCCTCAAAGTCTGGCCACCTAACCAAATGATTGGAGAATCGGCACTATGTGGGGGGCAAATTTTTGTTGGATACTCGATACTACCAATAACTGATAATGTGATATAATAAATTATGTTATTAACTTTTATCATGGTATCACAATAGTCAAGTTTTATGTAGGATAATGTATTATGAGTAGTTGTTTATTGTATGAATTATTTATTTTGGTTGGGGTTGAAGAAATATATTACATGAGATAATATATAATTTTGAATGTTGCTAAAAGAATTTTAGAATTGTATTATGTGAGATTGTATATCGTTATATTTCTTATTATCATTGTGTATATTACATTTTGTGTTCGTTTACATCATACGTTATAAATATTTTTCTACTTATTAATTATATGTTTTTCCACTTTAAAAATATTAAAATATTTTATGAAACATAATAAAAGAAATTCTGTATATATCAAAAATATTTTTAAATATGAAAATAATTAAAATGATCTTTAATATTTAAAAAAATAAATAATTTAACATAGGTTTAATTTCATCAAACAATAATAAACACAAAATACCTTAAATCTTAAGAAAAACAGTTAAACAAATTAGAAGAAAGAAAAAGCAATTGGGTTAGTAAATCTTATTTGGGCTCTCCGATTATTAGATTGGGTTTGAAAATAATGTTGGCCCATTAAAATATGGCGGGTTATGTAACTAATTATGTAAAAACCCAAGTAACAAATAAAAACACCTCTTCAACAAATCAGAAGTCAAAATAGATCTTTTGCGACGCAACTTCTTCTCTCAAGCTCTCCGTCATCTTCATCAGCGGTAGGTTAATCCTTTTTACCCGCTTTACCTCATCTTTCTCAACTCAGATAAGTTGAAGTGTTGAACATTCTAGGAATTTACCTGCTCTACGTGTGGGGTAAAATTTTTTTTTAATATTCGAGACTTACAATAAACAACAATTATTTTCTATATAGATGATTAGTATATAAACTGTTATCATAATATCACAATAGTAAAGTTTTTTTAATATATTATATGTAGTTATTTGTTGTATGAAATAATTCTTTTGTTGGTGTTAGAATAATTATATTATGTGAGATTATATATGGTGTTGGTTGGTGTTACAAGAACTGTATTATGTGTGAAATATATTTTGTGCTTGTTTAATATATTAAGAGTTATAAATATTTTTTATTTGTTGATTGTATGATTTTTCAGTTTAATAGTTTATTAAATAATTTTATGAAATATATTTAAACAAATTATGTATGGTTGATTAAAATTTTATTATAACTGGTTTAATATATTAAAAGTTATAAATTTTTTTATTTATTGATTGTATGAACACAAACTTTTGAAGATAACAGTTTATCTAAAAGAAAATTTAATTCTAAAGCAAAAAAAAAAAGGGGGATTTGGCAAAATAGGTCATACAAATGGAACATTTGTCCACATACACTTTTCTTGATTTTTATTAAAACTTGACTACATTACCCTTTAAATAAATCTAATAAATTCAAAATAAATACTTTTACAATCCAGAAAATATAAGAAAAATTAAAATATTAGAATATACACATATGAGATTAGATTAACATTTTTTCTTTGAAAATTGATTTTTAAAATGAAAGATAATTTTTTATTCTACCAACCGTAGAATTCATATTCTACCGTCTACGGACTGGTAGAATATGTTTTCTACTACTTGCTCTATCTTCTACCGATCGTAGAACATAGTTTCTACTGTTTTCTCTATAATCTACCAATCGTTGAATATGAATTCTACTGTTTACTCTACGTTCTACGGTTCGTTCAGATTTGGTAGAATACGTTTTCTACCGTTTCTTCTGTAATCTACGGAGTGTGGAATTTATATTCTACTGTTACCATTTTGTTCTACTGTCCGTAGAAAAAGACTTCCACCGTTCTTTATATGTTCTACCGCTGGTGGAATACATATTCTACGAAAATCTGAGAAAATCTGAGAAAATCTAGGAAATATAGTAACAAAATATTCACTGTATCTTTTCAAATTTTTTTAATTAATTGCTTTTCCAACTTCAAAATCTAAAATTATAACAAAATAAATTATTTTAATTTTATTTATTATTTATTTCATAATTATTTTTTAAGTAAAAAATTATAAATATAAATACTATATTTTCTATTATTTTAGTATCCAATGAATATTTTCTCTCTCTTTTGAACAAGAAAGTTTCATCAGACAAAGATTATTATTTTAATATAAACTATTAATTTTATAATTCAATTTTTTTTTATTTATATAAAGAGAAATATAATGTTATTTTGAAAACTTAAAAGTGTGTTATAAAAAATAAAAAATATAATTTTTTTATTTTTATAATCAATAAAGAGAGAGATTAGGGATTTTTTTTTAATTGATTTAGAGAATATAAAGAAATAAATAAAAGAGAAGAAATAATTTGGTTTTCAATTAATAATTTAATTCTTAGGGTTATAATTGGATTAAAAAATAAGTAAAGTGTAAGAGGATAAACCACACTTCAAAAAAGTGTAAAGGGACAAGTGTTCTATTTTTTTGACCTATTTTAGCAAATCTTTCAAAAAAAAATTCACATCTTCTTTCATAAGTTTTAAAAAACTAATTAAATTCATTATGTCAAAAATGCATAATATGTAAAGTGGTTTAAAACCAAACTAATTTATATTCTGGACATATTCTCATAGATAGTGGAGAGTACAGGCGTACAACTCCATTTAAAAGTACAATGTTGTTGTGAACTGAATGTTCTGTGTATTATTATGAGGACCAAAGGTCTCTTTATATAGTGGTTACACCAGGTAGAGAAAAAGTAATTATCCTTTTACTACTCATAACAAGAAAAGAAAATATTCCATAAACCTATTCCTTGTCTATAAAGGAAAACATCTAATTATACTAAGGACCGTTATGTAATAACCTCTATATGGATCGGTCTATATTGAGTCCATTAACCACATGGTTCATAACACTCCCCCTTGGACGAAATGACCGAATCCCGATGCTATCAAGGATCTTTATAATACGCTTGGGGATGCTGCTTCATTAAAACCTTTCTAAGGAAAACCCAGTGGGACAAAACCTTAGCGAGGAAAAAGAGTACAGCACGTATTACTCCCCCTGTTTTAGACATCACTAAAGTCCTTTAGTCGGCGCATACCGATCTGATACATCAGCTTCTTGAGCGTGGAGGTTGGGAGTGACTTTGTGAACAAGTCAGCTGAGTTGTCGCTTGAACGGACTTGAAACACTTGTATTTCTCCAGCCTTCTGGAGATCGTGAGTGAAAAAGAATTTTGGCAGAATGTGCTTCGTCCGGTCTCCCTTGATGTATCCATCCTTCAGTTGAGCTATGCATGCAGCATTGTCCTCATAAAGTACGGTCGGTTCGTCCTTTCCATCTGCCATCCCACAATCTCGCCTTATGTGCTGAGTCATCGATTTCAACCAAACACATTCACGGCTGGCTTCATGAATTGCCAAAATCTCTGCGTGATTTGATGACGTGGCCGTGAGTGTCTGCTTCATGGATCGCCATGAAATTGCTGTTCCTCCGTGAGTGAACACATATCCTGTCTGAGATCGTCCATTGTGTGGATCCGATAGATAACCTGCATCAGCAAAACCAACTAAACCTTTGTCGTTATGGTTAGCGTAAAATAGACCCATGTCCTTCGTTCCTTGTAGGTAACGAAGTATATGTTTAATCTCGTTCCAGTGCCTCTGGGTCGGACAAGAACTAAATCTTGATAGGAGGTTCACGGCAAAACAAATGTCTGGTCTAGTATGACTAGCCAAATATAATAACGCTCCTATGGCACTTAGATATGGCACTTCGGGACCAAGAACTTCTTCATCCTTTCTTTTCGGACCGAATGGATCACTGTCCAATGCAAGGCTTCTCACAACCATTGGGCTACTCAATGGGTGGGCCTGGTCCATATTAAATCTCTTGAGTACTTTTTCTATATATGCCATTTGATGCACAAGGATTCCATCTTTGACGTACTCAAGCTGTATTCCCGAACAGAACTTAGTTTTTCCTAAGTCTTTCATTTCAAATTCGGCCTTTAAATATTCAACTGTTTGGGCGATCTCTCCAGAGGTTCCGAGGATGTTCAAATCATCTACGTATACTGCTATAATCACAAATCCTTTGTTTGCAAACTTCTTTATAAAGATACACGGACTGATGGGATCATTTTTATATCCGGATTTAATCAGGTACTCGCTTAAACGATTGTACCACATGCACCCACTCTGTTTCAGTCTGTTATAAGGATTTGGTTAGCCTAATGCAGTGTTCTTCTTGAGAACTTTTCTTATCTTTGAGCTCAATACCCTCTGGTAATCGCATATAAATCTCATTCTCCAGTGGACCATATAAATAGGCAGTTACTACATCTATTAACCGTAAATCCAATTTTTCTTTTATGGTCAGACTTATCAGGAATCGGAATGTCGTTGCATCCACCATAGGGGAGTATGACTCCTCATAATCGATTCCTGGTCTCTGTGAGAATCCTTGTGCCACAAGCCGTGCTTTGTGTCGAACAATCTCTCCTTGTTCGTTTCTCTTCCTCACAAAGACCCATTTATGTCCAACTGGGATTATATCTCGAGGTGTCCGAATTATGGGACCAAAAACCTCTCTCTTCTTTAAAGAGTTTAACTCCACGTCTTTTAAGCCAGTCTAATCGGCGAGTGCACTCTAAAATGGACGTGGGTTCTAGATCCTCATTCATTACATCAAGGGCTACATTGCATGCAAATATTTCATCGATGTCGACATCTTTTCTATTCCATTGGATTCCGGACTTTAACAAAATTTATCGAGATCTCATTGTTATTTTGAACTTCAGGACCATGATGCTCGGCGTCCCGAGCTTCATTTTGCGGTACCTTAGGCTCATCTGTGTCCGGACCATCCACTATCTCCTCGGTCTGAATTTCAGCACCTTTCTTTAATTTCCGAGGAGTCTTATCTTTGGAACCAGTAGGTCTCCCACGTTTCAAACGGGGTTTAGACTCTGTAGCCACTTGCGGTCCATCTTGGACATCAATTCGTATTGGTGCATTCACGGCTGGTATATACGATTTAGTTACTCTCTGCGGGTCAGCAAAGGAATCTGGCAATTGTATAGCTAGCTTTTGCATATGAATAATCTTTTGGACTTCCAAGTCACTTTCTTGGGTCCGAGGATCTTGCCAATTTAAGGATGTATGATTCCATGAGAGTTCTTTTACCAGCCGGTTCTCACTACCTACTGTTGGAAAAACGGACTCATCGAAATGACAATCCGCGTACCTGGCCTTAAACAAATCACCGGTAGTTGGCTCTAGATACTTTATGATCGTGTGTGAATCATATCCAACATATATTCCCATCCTCCTCTGAGGTCCCATCTTAGTCTTCTGTGGTGGAAGATCTACTTGACTCATCATCGATCGGACCATATCTAATAAAGTCTGATTTCTCCTTTCAGACATACTGTTCCACTGAGGTGTTCCGGGAGGAGTGAGTTGTGAAACAATTCCACAATTACTCAGATGATCACTGAACTCTTGGCTTAAGCATTCACCTCCACGATCTGATCGAAGAGCTTTGATACTTTTGCCAAATTGATTATGTACTTCATTCTGGAACTCCTTGAACTTTTCAAAGGATTCCTATTTATGTCTCATTAAATAGACATAACCAAATCTACTGAAGTCATCAGTAAACGTGATGAAGTACTGAAAATTTCCTCTAGCACTAACACTCATTGGACCACATACATCGGTATGTATAAGGCCCAATAGGTCACCGGCCCTTTCATTAAATTTGTTGAAAGGGGCCTTTGTCATTTTTCCCAATAAGCAGGATTCACACTTCTCAAATGATTCAAAATCAAATGAGTCTAAAAGCCCATCGTTATGAAGCTTCTGAATCCTTTTCTCATTGATGTGGCCCAAACGACAATGCCAGAGAAAAGTGGGGTTCGAGTCATTGGTTCTTAACCGTTTGGTACTTATGTTATAAACAGGCATTGATTGGTTAAGAATATAAAGCCCATTCTCTAATGGAGCGCTACCATAAAACATTTCATTACGATCAAAAGAACAACACTTGTTTTTAATCGAAAAATGAAAATCTTCTAAATCCAAAACAGAAATAGAGATGATGTTTCTGCTAATAGCAGGTACATAGTAGCAATTATTTAATTCTAAAACCAAGCCTGACGGCAGAGACAAATGATACGTTCCTACGGCTAATGCAGCAACTCTTGCTCCATTCGCAACACGCAGGTCCACTTGTCCCTTTTCCAGCGTTCTACTGTTGCTTAGACCCTGCATATTCGTACAAATATGAGCGCCACAGCCGGTATCTAATAACCAAGAATTAGAACCTGAAGTAGTAACATTTACTTCTATAACATAGATACCTGGAGAAGTCGTCTCAAACGTCTTCTTTGAGTTCTTTAGATCTCCCAGATACTCTTTGCAATTTCTCTTCCAATGCCCAGACTTATTGTAGTAATGGCATTTATCAGCATCAGTAGGGCCGCGTTTGGGCTTGGAAGAAGCCTCAGGCTTATCCTGATTCTCAATCTGGATTGCCTTGGTCTTTCCTTTGCCCTTAGCGGGTTTCTTAAACCTTTTACCCCCTTGTACCAACAGTACATTAGGGGTGCCCTTCTTGATGTTTGGCTCAGCTGTCTTGAGCATGCCATGTAGTTCAGTCAAAGTCTTTGTCACGCTGTTCATGTTATAGTTCATGATAAACTGATCAAAGCTCGACGGCAAGGACTGCAAAATGATGTCCGTAGCCAACTCTTGGCTAAGGGGACAATCCAGTTTGGCCAGGTTATCAATATAACCCATCATCTTGATGACATGTGGGCTAACTGGACCATCCTTTGGTAGCTTACACTCGATGAGAGATTTAACCGTCTGGTATCTCTCAGTTCGTGCTTGCTCCTGAAACATGCCTTTCAGGCTAGTGATCATCTCAATTGGCGACGCCACGTTCTCGTATTGCTTCTGCAAGTTCGAGTTCATGGTAGCCAGCATGAGACAACTCACATCGACCACATCATTAGAATGCTTCTCCCAAGCATTCTTCTCAGCGTGTCCGGCATTGGGTTTTGGTTTCTCAAGGAGAGCCTTCTCAAGGACATATTCCTTTTTCCCCTGCTTGAGAACAATTCTCAAGTTCCGATACCATTCAAGGAAGTTCGATCCATTAAGCTTGTCCTTCTCAAGGACGGATCGAAGCGAGAATGTGTTGGAGTGAGTGGAGGTAGACATAGCTGAAAATACACAAAAACGAGAGTTTTAGTTTCGATGTTCAAGAAATGAGAAATCTTAACAATTAAGAAACTCACATTATATTCAAAACAATTTTCCTCAATTGAATATAATGATCCAAGATCCATATTTCACAAAAATTTGAGTGAGCTTTGGCCCATCGCCCAAACTTTAGCTATTTAGGTAAGCAACTCTTTGCTAATTATATTATATATAATTCTTGGTCTTGAATTGATATCTTATATCGAATTCAATCCTATATCTCTGGGCCCAAAACTATTTTGATGGCCTAGTTAAGCAAACAATCTTTTAAGTCACGCAGTAACGATTACAACCTGCCTCACTCGTGTAATTGCGGACACCCTGCTTTGGCAGACCCATCACACAATAAAACGAGCCTTGACAGTTGACAAGATTGGGAAGATATCAAAAGCTTAATATTTGGTTTGAGGAACGGAACCTTAAATCTAGTTTATATCAATTATATATCCTAGATATTTCAACTTGTTATACCCTTTTAATTTTACTAAGTTAAACTAGCTAAGAACGCAAATTCTGAACTAGTGTCGATCGACACCAGATCAGTGTCGATCGACACAACTGGTTTGTGTTAACCGACAGATTCCAATCCGGTTCAATCGCGATAAACAATTTACCGATTAAACCGATCGAACCAATTTGCAATAACAGACCGGTGTCGATCGACACTACATTAGTGTCGGTCGACACCAACCGTACCGGATCAAAGACGATAACCGATTTATCGCTTGAACCGATCGCGATAACCCGGTCCAATCCAATTGAACCAATCGCGATAAACCAAGCGGTGTCGATCGACACTACATTAGTGTCGGTCGACACCAGTGGTTTGAGGAAACACGATCGAAGATCGTGACCTAAACGTTCACGCGAAAACCTGATCGGTGTCGGTAGACACTCTCTTGGTGTCGATCGACACCGTTTTCGCATGAACCCTAGAAAACGGTTTCAAGAGCAAAAACGATTTTAAACTCTAGCATGCAATCCTATATATCAGATATATTGATTTGAATTCAACTAATTCATTAACATGCTCTGATTCAATAGAAACACTAGGCTCTGATACCACTGAAGGAATTTGCACAGGTTTTAATCCGATTAAAACAGCCCTAAAACAAATTCTAAGCCACGGATCTTGTGCCACGAGTATACCTGGAGATAAAGCAGCGGAAGATGTTAGGTAATTGAGATCAGGAAGCACCTCAAGTGCTGCACCTCTACAGAAGTCCACACTCACACAAACTGGACGACAGGGATGCTAGTGCCTTCGCGAACGATTCGCCTTAGGGTTCTCTCTGCGTTTCTGTGACGGCCAGGAACTTCTGATGATCTCAAATTCGTGCCCTATATCCTATATATAGGAGACTTAAAGAAACCTAGTTGACCGATGGACAAAACCGACTTGATTTCAATTAAATCAAAGATCCGGTTTTCTGATCCGAGTGGTGTCGATCGACACTCACTATTGGTGTCGATCCACACCCTCACAGAAAGTTGATATCGACGTATATCTTATATACATTGATCATGATCATTACTATAATGATCAAACCCAATTATATTATCCAGTTTTCTTAGGTGTGTGACCCTATAGGATCATATGACAATGGTAATGAGTTCATAACTCATAAGTTATAAGCGGCTTCAAGCAAAACATTATAACCATCCAATATCATATGATTGTCTTATCTCGACATCACGACTCTACTAGAGTAAATACAAATATGATTTCAAGACATTCCCTTCACTGGACTGACCCAATTGCTGTCTGAGATAGGGTAGATGACTCCAGCTT